>CABHPH010146047.1:20111-49908 GCA_902168325.1 Peromyscus nudipes | reverse complement strand
TGGGGGGTGGGCTAGGGGGAGGGGGGCAGGGCGGCAGGAGGGAGAACGGGGGAATCTATGGCTGATATGTAAAGTGGAATTATATTGTAAAATAAAATAAAATAAATTCAAAATAAATAAATAAATAAATAAATCTTTTTTTTAAAAAAATAAAAAAAAAAAAAAAAAGCAAAAAAAAAGTGGAACAAAATCTTACTTCTCCCTCCCCAAAACTGGGATAGCCTGAGCAAATTTAAGATGGGTTTTGCTCAGGTTTCCACAAGAAGCCCTGCTGAGTAAATGGAACAAGCGTCCGTGGAGAGAACAGGACAGAGGGTGGCATTTTCTCATGTCACACACGAGTACCAAAAAGTGGGGAAGAAGGTAGCTCACTGCAGCAAGCAGGGCAACTGGGTGAACTGACTGGCCGATGTGAGTGGTGCCGTCCCTAGGTGGGCTATGGTTGCAGTGGGTTCGCCATGTTCATACCTTACCCACAGCTAAGAAAGGAAAGTGGGTGGAGGAGAGAAAACTCTAGGCCACAAAAGACAGAGTCTAAAAACAATCATAAGTCAAGAACATAAGGATTTTTCATAATTTCTTCATGTAATAAATAGCACAGCTTGATAACATAAATTAAGTAAAACTAGAGCTCCAACACGAGATGATAAAATAGCAGAAGGAAACAAAAAGGGAGACTGCAGACATAAGAAACAAATTGAATACCAAAATACTTTATGGGACTAATAAATAAACTATAAATAGAAGGCGGAGAAGAGACACTACTGAAATACTGACGTGGAGGAGAGCCTGTAAACACAGCATTGCACAGGAACAAGACAAAGGAATTAATTAGATGCTAACGGATGTGCACACTGCTCTGGTACAAACTATACTGCTGCAGTGGGGGGGGGACAATGACTTAAGTAAGTTTATTTCCCATTTACATAACAGTTCACCATGGAGAACCCAAGTCTGACTGTGCTCCATGTGGCCACCCAAGATGCTGTTCCTCCTGTCTCCTTGTCTCACTGGTTACAGGACAGTCTCTTTCCCATGGTGGAAGCTGCCCCCACCCGACATACCAGCTTATGGGAAGGGTGCAGAGACTCTAGAGAAAGCCTCTGTGGAGGTGGCCTCAATGGACCCCACACATCTGATTGGCATGAATTTGGTCACATGCCCCATTTAGTCACAGGGGATACTGAGAATTGTTATCTGTAACTGGAGCCATGTGCTCAGCTAAAATTGGAATGTCATGTTTGAAAAGAAGACAGGCCCTAGAGAACAAATAGGTACCATAATATGAAAGGCAAAGATGAGCAATATGGAAAGATACTTGGTGTCCCCCAAAGAGAGAACCAGCAAATGAAAGAGATGTTCACTGATATAAGAAAAAAGTTCTCAAAGTAAAGAAGGAACAGAGTACTGGTGGAAAGGAAACTCTGAACCTCAGAAAAACCAACTTATAATATTTTACATAACTTATTTCAGTGAAATGCCTCAACTTTAAAGATGGAAAGTGTTTCAACGTCCAGGAAGTAAGGAATCACCTATAAAGAGTGAGAATTCATGCTCGCATTAGATTTTTACAGTGTTTACAGTCAAGGACAATGGTGTGGTATCGACAGTTTTGAAATCAGAAATAATGAGCCCAGATTTAATTCACACGTGAAGGAGTAAGATACCCATGAACACTTGCTGAATAGAGCCGTTTGATGGCTCAAGGTGGCCTAGAGGGGCCATGAAAATGACTGTTGATGGAGCCACTTACATGATAGCCAACACTGGCGTCTGTAGTGTCAAAATACAACGTGGATGTTGTAAGTCTAGACAATGTAAAAAACACTCTGAAATTGAGAGGGGAAAGAAAGGAAGTAGGCCTAGCAAGAACTCTGATGCCTCTTCTTCTGAAGTTAGGCTGTACTATCCATGATAAAAACTCAGGCTAGAAAAGTTTAGCATTTTTCATAATTAGCTTTATTCAGCTGTACAACACAAGTCTACAAACCATTGCCTAAGGGTTAGCCACCTGTTCCTGTGAATAACGTTTCACTGGAACATGGAATCTTGGTCCATTCAATCATTAACAAAATGTCATAGAGTTGATGGCTCCTAACAACAGAAACAGATTTCTTCTGTGTGTTGACTGCGAAGTTCAAAGTCAGGGTTCTTAGATTTGTGTCTTGTGAAGGCCCTGCTTTCTGACTCTGGAGGGCACTTTCTTACTGTGTCTCACATTTACGGGACCATTTCCATAAAGGCCCTAACCCCATACCTGAAGGCTCCATCCTCATGACCTAGTCATCTCCCTTCAGCATCCCTGGAGCATCCATTTTAATATTCAGTTTGAGTGACACAGACATTCAGACCTCAGCAGTCAGCTTCACCCCATTGTTTACATGCTGTCAATGCTACTTTTCCATTATATAGTCAACCTGTATAGAGCTCACATGCCTGAAAATGTCTACTGTTCTGCTCCCGAAAGAAAAAACAATTGCTTCTGGTCAGTGGTTGTGCACACCTTTAATTCCAGCACTTGAAGGCAGAGGCAGGCATGTCTCTATGAGTTTGAGACCAGCCTGATCTATAGAGGGAGTTCCAGGACAGCCAGGGCTACACAGAGACACGCTGTCTCAAAAATAAAAAAAAGAAAGGAAGGAAGGAAGGAAGGAAGGAAGGAAGGAAGGAAGGAAGGAAGGAAGAGAAAGAAAGAAAGAAAGAAAGAAAGAAAGAAAGAAGAAAGAAAGAAAAAGAAAAACAATTTCTAATCAGTAAAAGGAAACTTCTTTATTTCAGAGGAATTCTGGGGTAGAGGAATATTTGTTAAGGTTTAATAATTCATTGGTGCTTGCCTAGCATGCACAAACCCGAATTCAATCTCAAGCAGCACATAACTGGGCATAGTAGCACTTGCTTGTATCTCCAGCAAGAAGTTCAAGGTCATCCATAATCGCATAGCAAGTTCAAGGCCAGCATAGGCTACGTGAAGCTCCAATAATAATAATAATAATAATAATAATAATAATAACAACAACAACAACAACATAATTTGATGTTTTTAACTCAGACCCTTTCCCTATTAAATTCATGTCAAATTAAATTTAATAATGTAATATACATTTATTATTATCCATCAGTATATCAATCCTTATAAGGACACCAAGTAGGATGGGTCTTGTAATGAAAGTTGGTGTGGTTTCTTCAACTTTATCTCCATGTTTCCGAGTTGGTGGGATCTTTAGAATGAGCACATAGCATCTGTACCAGAATAATGCAATAGGATAGTTTTTGTTTGAACATTCTGAGTCACGGGACTATGATTGCTGCTTCTACCTTCCAGCTTTCCTTTATTTCCAGTGCTGGGGACTGAACCTAGGGCTTTACACACATTAGTCAAGCCCTCTACCACTGAGTTGTAGCCCTGAGACCCTATATGGTTTTTTATTTCAAAAAATTCTAAGTTAATTTAGAAGATTTAAACAAAGTAATAGAGTTCTGAATTAGAGTTTTGGAAATAATAATGAAAGACCATATATAAAGGGCATTGTTCTGTTTATGATATGATTATTGAATAATTATATTCCATACTATGTCAATGTGTGAAGGTTTACATATTTCACAAACAGTAAAGCATGATCGTCTTATAACATACACTCTATTCACAGGATAGAGGAGAATCCAGAAGCAGTGGTTGTAGAAGTTGCTAGGGGATCAGCACATTCTCAAAGCCAGCTTTTGAACTGGTGATTCTCTCAGCCAGGCAGTTTCTCCTGTCCCTTCCACGCCTCCCCCAACATGCCCACACTTGTCAACCACACAGACCTCTCCTGGCTGGCAGCACCTCCATGCTCCAGTGTGCTCAGTGTGCTGCTTTGGTTTGCTACTGTTCTTCCCACCTATAGCTGCATCTTCTAACCCATCTCCTGTAACTCAATGTTCTTTTAAGATGACATTTAAATATCATCCACTGTGCACATTGTAACCTTGGCTGCACATCACAGTTGCCCAGGGAGCCTTACAGAAATACCAAGGCCCAGGCCTGAACTAAAGAGTTCTGATTTAATTGCCCAGGATCGGGGGCCCAGGCAGCAGTAATTTCAAGAGACTCCCTGAGTGGTTCCAATATACAGTCAGGATTGAGCTGCTGCAGCATCCCCGTAACACCAGCAGGCAGACTTAACTGCTCCCACATCTACACTCCCTTAGATCTTAGCTTTGCCATTGCTCATGAAATTTAATGATCATTGTATTAAAGTTAGTGTTACATAGTAAGTGCTCAGTAAATGCTGAAGTTTGCTACATTCTCTCTCTAACCAGGCTTATACAGAAATGTTTATCCTTGCCATGGGAAGGGACAGCAGAGTGGGCAGATGTTTCTTATTTAGCCACAATGAGGGATTTAGTTTCTGTAACCTGTAGCCCTCTCCTGTATCCCATCCACTCGCCCACCCATGGCCTCTTCAGCATCCGCAGTATATTGTTTGGCATGGTGTAAGAAACTGAAGAAAGCAGCCTTGTGAACCTGCTGATTGCAGGACAGAATCTGTTCGCTGCCCCTCAGCCTCCCTTTGTGTCATTCTTAATGATGTATTTTATACTGGAGCTTTTGGCCTTAGCTTTCAAAAGCCAGTTGTCAGGTGTTCTTTATCAAAGGCTTTCAGAAAATCCAGATAAATTATGCTCTGTGCCCCTAACCTGCCAAACCCGTATTTCACTTCTGCACAGAGCTTGACAGTTTTGTTGAAGTGGAATCACTCTCTCTTCCTTCAATTTACCTTCACTTCACTGACCTTGATACCAGCCAGACAAGTAAGAGACCTTGTCCCTTTTGATACTGGGTCTCCTTAGTCACATATATGCCAGCTCTACTTACAATACATTGTAACATACATGCCAGCTCTAGTTACAATACATTGGGTGATTGTCTCTGTCTCTCAGAGTAGGAGGAGATCTCAGAAGCAGCTCAGGTTTAGAGGAAGAGAGAAGAGAGCTAAGGACAAGCCCATTGTCTCAGTCAGTCTGGAGTTCTGTGGAATCCTCCTGCAGAGTCCCCTACTGCGACTGAGGCGAGGCTGGTTGCACCTGCTCTTCCCATTCCAACTCACATGGAAGGCAACAGGCTTTTCCCTCTTAAAATTCGATTACGGGCTGGGAGATGGCTCACTAGATAAAGTACAAGCCTCCCAAGTGTGAGCACTGGAGTTGGGATCCCAAGAATCTCTGTAAAAGCCGAGCAGTTGCAGAGGCAGCCTGTAATCCCAGGAAGGCAGAGATGGGATCCTCTGGACAAGCTGGTTAGCAAGCCAAATCAGTGAGCTCTGGGTTCAGCAAGAGACCCTTCCTCAATGGATAAAGAAGAGAGTAATTCAGTGAGATACCCAATATTAGCCCCAGACCTGCACATGTATATACACACTTTTTTCTTAAATATTACTTGTAGCAGTGGGGTACAGCTCTGTGGTACAGTGCTTGCCTAACATGTACAAGACCCTGGGTTCTCTCCACAGCACCAAAAGGGAACAATTCTTGCTCCTATTCATTGAGCATCATGAAGAGTTTAGTGTGGTGGGAAATGCTTCTTTGTCGTTGCCCCTCAGTAATATATCCTGGTTGGGGACCCTAACACTTTGCTCAGCTAATATTTAATCTGCACTTGGAAGAAACTTTTCCTTTTCTATCCTTAAGCCTAATGGGAAAGAAGGTGTAATACAGCTGAGGCCAATGACATTGTTCACTATTGAAAAAAAAAGATTCATTTTAAATGGACAAACTGTGCATATTTGGTATATATGTGTCCTGAAGCAAATATACTAACTTTCATGCTTTGAGCTCTTCATAAGTTAAGTAGTAAACCATTATTTAGTTCCCCTGGAAGCTATGAAAATTAATTAATGCTTGGAAAATGACTTGAAAATGTAAATGTTTATAAACAGCAGACAGAGGAATTCTTCCTGCTGAGGGGCCCAGTAATCCACATCTTCTTATGATCAAGGTATAAACTGTGTACTTGAGCTATACAATTAAGTGTGACTTATATGCAAGTTATATGAGCTTTAAAAATCTAAGATCCACTAAACAGAATCAGTTCCTATTTCATAACTGTAATAAGAGCATTTCTGACTCCAAGAACAGTGGTTATCTGGGTGACTTATGGCGACATTGTACCTTTGTCCTTCTTAGTTTTCAACAGTCTACTCAGTGTTCACACTTAACCTGTTCTTAGTGACTGAAGTGCCTTTCTTTAAATCCTCCCAGTTTGTTTTTATAACCTCAAGACTCTTATTTATTTCCTGGGAAATCTGCCTGTGCACAACTTTGCTGTATTCAAAACCTCCTATGTCAAGATTTAGGACTTTTATATTGTAGTCATTAAAATTGAACAAACTCTTAATAGTTCCTTTATTAACTACTACACTGAATTTGCATAGTGGAAATCACCACATGTTAATTGGATTTAATTAACTATTTTAAATTACACAAAATCCTGACAGTAGACAGTAGCACAGGGTACTCAAGAGCAATAAAATCGGAGATGGTATTGCTGCTACTTTATTAAAACTTAATGAAACTATTCATAATCTAATTTATTGTTCACAAGAAGAAAACCATGTTCATTGTGAAGGCAAAACTGTCAGCTAACGACATTTTGTTATCACCTAGGAGAGGGTTCAGCGGTTAATAAAAGGGTCCACGATATCCAACCTCACGGTCCTGCCGTCTGCTCATCGCACTGATCCCCATTTTATTCCCATTCCCATCCTGCATAAGGATGCCAGTAAAGGTCAGTGATTGTGCTGTGTGCTATGTCCAGGGATGTGAAGGCATCCTTAAGGATAATCAGGGCCCTGAGTTGGAATACTAGCTCAGCCACTAATTTTCCTAGGTGACCTCAGACAAGTCAGTCCCTACCTGGGCTCAGTTTCACCCTGGACTTTGTGATCACCAGAGCACTTCTAGATCCATTATTTCATGAATTTAATATTGACTTATGTTTGGTGTTGTCATGCTTATGTGATATTTTTAGAAGTTATTGTTTTCTAAGTAGTTTCTGATGCTCTTCTGGTTGCCTTTTAATGTTATTTCGGAATACTGCTATGCAAAAACACAAAGCCAGAGATAATATAACTAGTGGCTTTTTATTTTCACTACTTATTATTTTATATGTATGAGTGTTTTACCTGGATATATGTATGCTTGTGTACCATGTGTATGCCTGATGCCCTTGGAAGCCAAAAGAGGGCATCAGATCTCCTGAATTGGAGTTACAGGTGGCTGTGAGCCACCATGTGGTACTGGGAATTGAACTCAGGTCCTCTGAAAGTGCAGCTACTGCTCTTAGCCACTGAGCCATCTCCACAGTCCCTTTAACTATGTGGGTTTTAGTTTAAAGTGTAGTGTTGCAAACTATTAGATTTCTAATAAAAACAGATTGTATCATCTTTATCTCAGTATCCACGGTGCCCAGGACTGTATTAGAGTTTTATAGGTAAAAAAAAAAAATGTGAATTGAATGAATAAGTAAACAAATTAAAGGACTAAGTAAATGAATGAAAATTAGATATCTACTATAATCCTCTTAGTTTCCCTAGTTCATTTGATTGGCTGAAGTGTTAAAGAATGGCTAAGTGGAACCCCTTTCCTAGCTCACATATAATGGAGTAAGATGGCCGTGAGTTATATGTAATCTCATTTCCTGTCTGTTTGGAGTCTTCAGGACCCAAAGTTGGTTCCAAACCATTCTTGTGATACCTGGAGATTCAAAGTCTTCTGGTGTCTAGCTCTTAAGTCTTGTCTGCTGACCTGTCTGCTGGTGGTGGATACCCCAGAATGTAATGAGTCTCTGAATTTGTTCAGCTTCCCATAGCTTAGTTATTTCTTTTCTAGCTGTGAGAAGTCCTGTGGCTTACACCTTCTAAGTAGCTCACGTACTGTTGACGTCCCAGGAACACTAAGTAACAATAGTAAGTTTGTATTTCTTGCTTTGGTGTCATCGTCCTCCTGGATGAAATTAGGACGAGTGATGAACTGATCCTTGCCTTAGCAGATAAAAATAAGTATAAGACAAAGGTGAATCTAGGGTCAGGACAACCTGTGCAGATAGACACAAGTTACATTTTTATTCCTAAATCTACCAGAGAACAACACATAGTCTATCATATTTGTAATTAGTCAACCAACTAGTCCTCATGGAGTACTTGCCATATGTCTGGTGACCATACAAGGTAATATTAGTGTCAAGAAAGCACAAGTCACAGAAATATGTGTGGAATTTTCAGGTGTTTTGATGCCTTTAAGTGACATTTATGAGCCACTCCAGGTCTGCACAAGTTCAGCATGAGATGAAAGATGAACAATATCCACATGAAAAGGATTCCCCGATTTTCTTGAATTATCTGATAAAATCTAAGAACTAAAGCTCCCCACTGAGTCAGTGGTTGAGAATACAAGTTTCATGGTACACAGACCAGAATCTAGTTTTCACACCTGGAAAGCAGGCACAGCTCTTACACATGGGATTTGGTATGGATGGTGGAAAATATCTGTGAAGACAAATGATTTATCTTACTATTCAAATTCAGAGCTTGCTCAGTTCTCATGATAAGAAAGTTGAAACCTGACTGATTTTGCAGAGGGTTTAAAGTTGGAAGCATAGAACAGAAGATGGCCTGGAGTGCTGGTTAACATGGATGGTCATTCTCATACATCAGGGCACATACATGTCTTGTGGAAGCTTCAAGACTTCATATCCTCAGGCACATGGGTTCAAGTACACAGACTTTCTTTCTTCATAACAAAAGATCACCTTAGTTATTAAGAATGTATGCCTCACATCCCTGAATTTCAAAAAGAGCAATAAAATCACCAGTGACTGAAAATGCTCTAAGTGTAAGGAAGTTTTAGTTTGTCTTGAAATTATATTTCTACCTAAAAATGAAATTATCTTAGTGCAATTTGATTTCATATTACTGCAATTGGAAATGATTTTCCCCTTGGGTTAGAATATTAAGCTTTTAAAGTGTGCTGTAGCTATTTTTCATGCAAAGATTAAGGCACTAGAATGTACCTTTACAAATAAAATGATGAATGATGTTGTTACCATTGTGAAATTCACAGAGCTCAGACTTTGTAGAATTGCTTAGAGTTAAACTCGTGTTTTGTTGTTCTGTTAACCTTCCTTTTAGGAATCTTAAGTATGATAGAACGAGGGCTGATTCCCCCAACAGCAAGGATTACCTTAAAGAATCCACCCATTAAACCCCACGCAATTCCTCTGCATAATTTTGATGAGCCTCGTAAGATTGCAGCGGAAGGTAAGACACTGCCTGTGTACTTAGCTGGGGTTCCTCAGGAATGGTCTCTCCTACCAAATCTAGACTCTGCCACTGGACAGCTTTAATCCTCAGTAATAGACAAGAGGAGAGCTTAAAGCATCCTAAGGTTATCTCAGGAAATAAAGCAGCTGAGGATATTCATGGAAAGCCTATGCACAGTGTGTTAGAGAGTTGGTATTTTCAAGGGGCTTGAAGTTTGGTTGGGGAAACGACAAAAATAGTAAAGAACTAAAAATGAAAATACAAAGTAGGACTAAGTTTGAAAAAAATTATGTATTATTTGTTGTTTGAATATCCTTTTATGAAGTGATTTAAGGCACTGGCCTTTTTATTTGCAATTGTTTTATCTTTCTGTTTCTAGTAAAGATATTACCTGTATATTTGCAATACAAATCTTTTATCAGTTATATTGGAAATAGTTTTCCTACTCTGTGGCTTGACATTTTATTCTCTTTTATAGTGTCTTTTTAAAATGAAACTTTTTATGTTGAGATAATTGTTGATTCACTTATATTTATAAGAACTAATAGAATTCTTCGCATAGTTTTCCCTAATGGTAACGAAGTGGACTATTACAGTATGACATCATCATCAGGATATATATTGGTTGTACTGAGGACCAGACACAGGGCCTTGCCCAGTAGGCAAACACTCTACCACTGAGTTATATGCTAACCCTTAACCAGGAAACTGATTCAGTCAAGACTGGACTGTTTCTGTCACCAAATGGCTACTCTGTTGTTCCCCATGCCCCTCCCCCGTCTCCTTCCCTTTCCACACCAATAGTTATCTCCCTTTAATCTTTATATCTTTCCCCTCTCCTAGCTCCTCCTATATACAAGAAAAATAGGAAATATTTGTTTTTATGGGAAATAGACTGGTCCCAGGAATATTCCAGCAAATGGTGTGATTTAATTCTTCTTCTTGTCTTAATAGGCCCCATTGTGTGTGTGTGTGTGTGTGTGTGTTTAAATCTATTATCTCTTGATAGGCAGCCAGGCTGATTCAAGGAGAAACAGGCATATCTACAGTAGGCTGATTTTGAGTCCTTTGCTTATACACCAAGAAGTGATATGGCTGAATCATATGGAACTTACATGGTTCATATTTTTGAAGAATTCCTTGCTGATTTCCATAATGGCTGGATTAATTTACAACTCCACAGTTGTGAACCAGTGTTCCGTTTTCTTCCCTGGATCCTCCATAGCATTCATTGTGAGACACTGAGCATTCTTTTCTGATATTCATGGGCCACTGGTACTTGTTTGGAGACCCTCTCTTCAGCTTAATTCCCCATTTATTCACTTGACTATTTCTTTTGTGTTAATTTTTGAGTCCTTTATATACTCTAAACATGAACCTCCTACTGGATGAAGAGACAGCGAAGCTTTTATCCTACTTCCTAAGATGTTTCTTCACTTTCCGATGTTTCTTTTTCAGTGACAAAGCTTTTCAGTTTCATGTAATCCCGTTTGTCATGTTTTGTTATTATTTCTTGAAGCATTAGCTGTTTAGGAAGCCTTTACCCATGCCTAGCTCTTGACGTGTTTTTCCTGTAGTAGGCTCAAAGTTTCAGGTACTACCTTAAGGTCTTTGATCCATTTTGGTTTAGTTTTTGTTCAGTGTGAGAGGTGAGGATTTAGTTTCAGTCTTCCATGTGTGGATATCAGTTTCCACCATTTGGTAGACAGATCGTCTTTTCTCCAGTACATGTTTTTGGAATCTTTGTCACAAATCATATAGCTGTAACTGCTTCAGCTTATTTCTAGCTCTTCTCCTCTATTTAAAAAATAAATGTATATATGTGTGGTATGTGTACATGTTTTGTGTTTGGGTGTGGGGCACATGTGTGGTGAGCAGGTGCACATATATGCATGCAATGTGTCTTCTTCAGTCTCCCTCCACTTTATTTACTGAGGCAGGGTCTCTAACTGAACGCAGAGCTGATGATCCCAGTGATTTGAGCTATAGCTCAGGAGATCCCTTGTCTCTGGATCTTGAGTCCTAGGATTATGGGTGGCCACCATGTCTCCACAGCTTTGATGAGTTCTAGAGATCTGAACTCCAATTCTCATGCTTGGGGAGCAAGTGCTTTATCCACTGAGCCATCTTCCCAGCTCTTTGCCTCTCTAGAGAGTGAGAACGGGAAGAGTTGCTCACTTTGTCTCTTCTCATTTTAGAGTTTTCTCACGCTCCTTGTATCATTAGGCTATATAGCCTATATGTAGCCTCCATTATGGTGAGGTATGATCATTTTATTTCTAGTTTCTTCAGAGCTTTTATCATGAAGAGGTCTTGAACTTTGTCAAAGGCTTTTTCTATGTGTATTGAAATAACTACAGGATTTTTTGTTTTGTTTTGTTTTTTGTTTTTTTTTGTTTTTTGAGACAGGGTTTCTCTGTGAAACAGTCTGGCTATCCTGGAGCTCACTCTGTAGACCAGGCTGGCCTCGAACTCACAGAGATCCGCCTGCCTCTGCCTCCCGAGTGCTGGGATTAAAGGCGTGCTCCGCCGCCGCTGCCGCTACCACCATCCGGCTAACTACAGGATTTTTATCTGATTCTGTTTGTATGCTGTATTACATTTAACTAATACATATGTTGGGCCATCTTTGCATTCCTGGAATTAATCTGCCTTGACCATGATATTTATTCTTTTTAATGTGTTGCTGGATTAAGTTGAAGCGCATTGTGATAATTACCCGTTTACTGCTAAGTAATGTTTCATGTTAGCATGCTACAGCGGCCAAGCCATGCATCTGCTGAAGTCATGGGTACTTTCAAGTTTTCATCAGTTATGAGACAGCTCCTGAGTGATTTCTGGTTTTATATCTTCCACATCACTGATCCTTTGTCTCCTTCATTTTAATTTTGACTCATCTTCTGTATTTTTGAACTTAGGTTATTGCATTTTTAATTTTTTTCATTTTGTTTCTTTTCGTACATTCTAATTCTTTATAGAGAGTTTATATTTTTCATTTGTTTGAAGTGTGTTTATAATTGCTTAAGGGGCATTTTTATGATGACTGCTTCATCATATATGATTGTTTTAATGTTCATGAATGATTTTTTTGTTCATGTATGATGCTGACCTAAAACTCCCTTGTAATTTTTTTTTACACTTTTATTTAACAGATACATAAAATGTCACATACTAATGGGCTACGCTATGTTTTGACATATACATGTATTGTACAATGTCCACACCCTTACTGGGAAATGTTCGGCCTGCAGCCAATCAGGGTAACCTCAAACTAACCTCAAGCTTGCTCCTGTCCTGCTCCCTACAGGGCTCACTTCTGTAACTATTCGGCTGCACTCTCTCCTCATCCTGGGTGCAGCCAGCAGATTTAATAATAGCCTGCTCAACACCTACTTAGTTTCTACAGCCATAGAAAGTTCTACTTACACAGTGTACAGGGTGTGTTCCACATCCTTGCCGGGACTTCCTGGGTTTAGTCTTTTTGGTAATCACTATTCATTTGGGGGCGAGAGGACTATCAGGTGCTTCCTGTAACTGACCGTCCGGCACGTTTGTTTTCATCCCCGTGTTCACCCAGTCTTGGCTATAAGGGCCCTCCTGCAAACCTGGCCTTATATACACATTCTAGGTAGGGAAAGGGGGAAACAGTGGTGCTGGGCATATTTTCTCTTAAATCTATCAAATGACATGACCATTAGCCACAGGAAGACAGGGAAATATCCAGGGATAGGGTCAGTGTTTTATTTAGATATACTTAGACCAAATACTTAGCATGGTAAGTTGTGCTCAGTTCAGTCCATTTATAAGCATTCTGTCCTTTGTTGGATACCTAAATATAGTAAATAATTGAGATATAGTTAAAACTGACTTCCAAAATTAAACTTTTAAATTGCATATCCTTTATTTCTTGCTAAATCTGACAACCTTAGGAACTGGGTGTGTTCTTGCCTTGAAAGAAAAATAGGTTTTTAAAATTATCCAGGAAGAAAGAAGGTAACTATTTATATGCAAGTATTAGTCACTACCACAGAAGCATAGATTTGTCACAAAAGAAACCAAGGGGCTGGAGAGATGGCTCAGCAGTTAAGAGCATTTGCAGAGGACCCAGTTTCAATTCTCAGCACCCACGTGGCAGCTCACAACTGTCTGTAACTCTAGTTCCAAGGGATCCAATGCCCTCTTCTTGATTCTGTGGCCATCAAGCATGTATGTAGTGTACAGACATACATGCAGCCAAAATACATTTTTACACATACAAATTTACACATACAAAATTATTTATTTTGTACTTTACAGACAATGGTTTTGCCCCTTCTGAAACTGCCAATGTTTTTCCTAGAAATGTTTGTCATAGACATTTTCCAGAAAGGAAACTGAGTTTCAAATCAGGCAATCCCAGGGGTACCGTTTTGTTAAAGATGCAGACACATTGCTCAAATGTGTGTGTTCCATATAATCCAAGTCCAAGGAGTAGAGTGAAATGAAGCAACAACCTCTGAGCAGGTGCCTGAGAACCCCTAGATTCCATTAGCTCATCCATGCAAAGTGTATAAACCTTTGCGTTTTACCAGAATTCTTTCGAAGTCAAAAATCTGTCAACTGCTGGCTTGTCTAAGCACAGGAATTTAGCCACAAAGCTCACTTGTCTTTAGGAGCCTAAAAGTTAAACAAAAACTGTACCAAGTCTGCAGACATTAGGAAAAAACAGTTTTTTACCGGTGAATGCATGGATTCAAGACACCCCAGGATGGGGCAGAGGTAGATAGCAGAGTTCAAAGTGAGCAACAGAACAGAAGAGTGCAAAGGTCAAGGCAAGAGCTTGTAGGCTTCTAATGGGGTCTGCAGATGCTGGTGCACTGGACGGCAGGGTGGGGAACAGTCACAGAAAGACTTGCTAGAAGCCAGGGGAATCAGAGAGTGGGTACAGCCAGGCCAAATGCAACAAATAACTTGTGTGGCAAGTTTTGATCTCTGAAATTCTTGCTACTTCTAAAAAGATGCATGAAAAGATTCCTTGTAGCCCAACTTGAGGCTGAGCTAACTGAATCCTCCAAGTGAGACTAAGTTGTGCATTGCTATCATTTATTAAGTTTTGATCAATATCAATCAATTAAAGACTGCTATTACAGAACTGACAGAAAGGAGGACTGAGTTGAAGGACTTGGGATGGAAGAAGACTCACTTCTTTGTGTTCAACTAACCATTTAAATAAATCCTTTTCTTCCTTGGTAAGAATAATTATAGGGTTTTTCTCCCCTAGAATGTCAGGCTTGGGCTATTTGCAGAGGGTAGTTGAGTTTGCAGCCAGTCAGCAGGAAAGATGTGACTGAGAGAGTTGTTACCTATAGACTAATTAATTTAAAAAATAATCCTTATGGTGGTATTCACCATATTAATTCCCCCAAGTCATTTTAATTTTTAGTCATCTTTTTAATAGCTACTCAATAAAATAGTCTATCATATGCAACTATACTAATTATCTTGTACATAAACTTGGGAATCTGGCTATTTAAAGGAGTCTTCATTTTAAGAGACAAATTTTCCTCTCTAATCCTTGTGCTTTTCAGGTCTCATTTTCATCCAGCATTTCATAAGCATTTTGCATGAGGTGGGCTGACCGTGTGTTTTAAGGAAGTAGTTGCCCTATCATAGATTTGGCTTTGGAGTTAGCAGTCACAGAGGTGTCACAATTTGGGTACAGGAAATGGAGGGAGTAAGCAAACAGTGGGTGACAGGGCCACATGACTTTGAAGCTGAACCCCATAGCATCCACCAAATGGCTCAGCCTCTCTTTCTGGAAGAAATAACTTTGCCTGCCTCCATCCACAGCCCCCTTTGCTGTAGTTCAGAAGCCACACCAGGTTCCAGCACAAGTGGTGGCGCCTCACAAGAAACCAAAGACAAAGGTACTCACGTTTCTAACAGAGAAAGCTGCGCACTGGAATGAGCATCATTTCAGTGGCTTCCGAGGAGCATTTCATCTTACTATTGTTATTATTTTCTGTGGTGATATGTATCAAACGTGGGGCCTCCCGCATGCTAAGAAAGAGCTTACCACTGAACTACACAGTCAGCTCCTGCTTTTAAAAGGGAAGATGAATGTACAAGTCAACTCCATGACACTGTATGTGGGGTCTAAAATAGTCAGAGCCATTGCATTATTGTGAGATTAGCAAGTAAGCTATCAGCCTATGCTAGCAGCTGGTCAGAGGCCAGGAGTCTGGAGTACAGTAACTCTCGCTTTCCATCTACATCTGTAGTACATAAGGTGTGTTACGGAGAGGTTTTTACCTTATCTCATTGTCTTTAAGCATAAGGAAAGACAAGCCCTCCAAGTTTGCACAGAAAACCATGGTGAGGAAAGGGGGGAGTCCTTTAACTAGTGTTTAGTAAATAAATTTATTAAACTTTAATACATAAATAGTGAATTCATATATAATTAATAAATAAATTTATATATAATAAATTAATAAATTAAGTTCTCTAACATTATCCCTCACAGTACAGTATAACTCACCCTCCTGAAGATGTCCCCAGTTTAAAGGGGCCGGGATTTTTCATAGGTTGCTTTCTCGTTTTAAGGACCACTGACAGATTTAGGATAATTGAAACTTTTCTCCATAAAGAAGAGACATCTGGCAGTACTTTTTCTGGTATGCCTTGTTTAGTCATGTTTTTAGCTGCTCTCATGAATTAAAGAAAGAGGAATTGGAGAGCAACTCCAGAGAAATTATGCCTGACAGACTGCTACCTGCTCTCCCGGAGCTTCATCTTTAAATGCCCAAACATCCTTAAGAGGTGTTGTTGGGTGCATTTTCAACATTGGTGGGTCATTTCCTCTTAAGAGATTGCCAGGCTGCTTATGGAACAGCATGTCATGTGACACCCCAGTTGCCATGGCAAATATTTGCGTTTCATGAAAAACGTGAGTTAAAAAAAAAGAAAGAAAGAAAATCAATGCAAATGGCCAAATCCCAAGACAGACAGGCCTTCAGGCAGGTGCTTGGCCCGCACCATTATTGTTTCAAATTCAGCTGTTTAACAGGCTGTGAGGAGGCCATGGGCTAATGTGCATAATGCGATGGGCCCAGGCACCTGTTTACATTCTCACTCCAAGTGAGTTCTCAGCTCCCTCTGTTTTATAGAGAACAGATCTACAGGTAATACATATGTCACAATGAGGTTTTAGCCAGGAAGCAGTTTACTTCAAAAAATTTTAAATGAGAATGTGTTTTCTAAATGCTGATTAGCCCTGGCATTATTTTCCTCGGTTGACTTGCAAAGGTTTCCCCTACTTTTAAAAGTAGTAATATTTAAAGGTTGTGACCTCAGCTTGGTACATCTCTGAATTGACTCTTTAATAGTGGTAGATGGTAAACTGGGCATGGATGCTAACGGTGACGGGAAAGACACAAGGTGCTGGGCTCCATACTGGAGCCCTTGCAGACCCGCTTCTAGGCTCCAGCCCCAAGTGTGATTCCACAGGAAGTCCTTTTTTACAAATGCCTTTCAGAGTGCCGTTCCCTGAAAGTGGAACTCAGCATCCCATTACAGCTGTGTGTGCAAATACTTACTTTCTCAAACCCTTTTCTCAAAGAAAAGGGCTTGGCATGACGGTATGGATGTCTGGGGGAAGGAAAGGTCCTTTAGTTATTAGCTACTGCCTGTGTGGGTAGGAACAGGCAGGCCCAGCAGGGGAAGGGAGATAGACAGGGTGGGGGTGAACAGGCCTCCAGTGTGGGTAGGAACAGGCGGCCCAGCAGGGGAAGGGAGATAGGGTGGGGGTTGAGCAGGCCTCCAAGCCTTCTATTGTTTTGTAAAACTGCCCATGAGAGTCATTTTGATTTCCACTGTGTCTCTTTCTTCATTGTAGGGGAAAGGCAAAAAGTCAAGAGGACTCCACACTAGGAAGGTCTGTAATTTGTGTGACTAGTTAGAATGTGGGATCTGTCACCTGGTGTCCTGTCCTTTTGCTTCAGGGCAGAAGTATGGGAGGCCACTTGACAGCAGAAGTTGGCAACAAAAGTTCTTTTGCACTTCCTTTATAAAAGAAATTAGATCATGGTTTAAAAGATAATAATTGTGGTTCACTTAAAGTGAAAAACATTTCTTTGATCTGTCAGGACTGAATCATGCCACTGTCTTCAGTCCAAACAAATGATTTCTCATCCTCAAAATGTGGCTGAATCATATGTCTTTAGCTTCAAAGATTTTCATCATTTGAGAGTGTATCTACAAAGTAGCAAGATGTTAAAAATGAATGTAGTAGTTTCTTGGCATTTGCTTACATGTGGATGCATGTGTATGTACACTTATGCTTATGTAAAGTAGACCAAGGAAACGGAATTTAGAATTAAGCTGTTCATGGCAACCAAGGCAACAAGACCAAAAAAAGGAAAACTGAAATTGTCCCCACAGGATGGCAGGTACATTCTCGTAAGGTCTATTCCAACAGGCAACATTGGCAGTGAGACCTTTGCACCTGAAATCCACTGGACTTCCCGGGCACCGAGGAGGGAGCCCCCTCCACTCCTCCCGAGCAGTGGTGCATAAGGCTGGGCTTACAGCAGTGATTGCCGACAGTCCTTGTGAACGTGCATGCACTGCTCCCAGATAACTGACCAGTGCAACTAGATCTTTCTTCTCATTCCCATGACTTCTCACTATGGAGAAACTGTGAGCTTTATTTTACTCTGTACCTCAGAAAGAGAACATTTTTAAAGAACCCCAAGGCTTTATTCCTGGCACACTTAGGAACTGCTAATGTGGCTTCAGCATGTCCTGTGAATGTGGCATGATGCCCTCTCATGCTAACTGAACCCTCGTGATGATGGAAGAACCTCTGTGCTGTCACCGCCCCTGGTCAGCCAGAGGCAAAAGAGCAGTGTGAGGCTCAAATACCAGGTTAGGAGCTCTTTCCTGGGGGCTGGTCCTCCAAATAGTACTTCTAGTGTAACTGCTGTGCTAACCTGAACGGGGTGCCCACTCTGCACCCAGTTCCTGACATCCTCAGTGGGGTGCCTCCCTTGTTTTCACATCTCTAGGCGGTAGGTGCTATTATTATTCCCATAAGACTAGGAGGAATCAGACAAGGAGAGGTAAGTCATCCAAGGGAAATGACCGAGCTGGTACAGGAAACTGGACTGCGTGAGTCCCAAACCCCCAAAGCATTAGAAACCTACAAATCTCAACCATTCACAATGACAATCCTTTTAAAATATATTATGTGTCTCCTACCCAGTGTATTTAATGCTTTCCCTTTCCAGTGCTTCTGCTGAGATGATAAGTTTGTGTCTTTGCTTCCTTCCCTACAGACAGCAGCTGCCACCTCTGCTGTCATGTCTGCTTTGATCAGCTTCAATAGAGACAGCCTTTCTGTCTGCTCGATCAATTAAATAGATACTTAAAAACTACTGGGGTGCTGAGGCATGGCTGTAATCCCAGCGTTAGGCAGGCTGGGGTGAGGAATATTTTGTCGTGTTAGTTTCTTTAGTACCTTTCCAGTATATTCTTGTGATTGCCTCAGTGGAAAACTTAATATTTTATGAATGATTTTGCTGTACCATTTTAATTAGATAACTTGTGTAGCACTGAACCTGTCACTTCCCTCATCTGTTCTCATTTCTATTATATATTATATATATAATATTTGATTTTATATATATATATATATATATATATATATATATATATAGTCAAAAGCCAGTCAAGGTCTACCCCTCTGCCCCTCTGTCTTTCTGTCTCTCTGCCTCTCTGTGTCTGTCTCCATCTCTCTGTCTCTCTCTCATAACATGTTATTTAAGGAAGAGGGGGGGACATTCCCAAAAAAGAGACTGAAGAATCTTTTAGAAGCTGTTTTAACTTTCCCTAATAAATTGCCCCTCCCACCTCTAAGCATTTTGGTGTTAAACTTTCAGAGTAAACTTAATTATATGACTTTATTTGAAAAGCAGTTTTTTTTCATGTAAAAAGCAACTGAGAGAAGAAACTGTAAGGATTACTTTTATAATCTTGTCAACATTGCCTACTACATATACTTGTTGCATGTAAATGATTTTATTTATACACATCAGAAAAGAGGTTAACTTATCAGCAGTCCACAAAGTAATATTTTTCCTTTATGTATTTCACTTAACACACTTTTTAATGATTACTCAGGAAAAGATAAAGTCCAGGAAGAAGAAAAATGCCAAGTATGGGGAATATTCTGATGATATCATAAGCCTTTGGCAGTATTTAAGCCTTGTCATGTTCCTGTATTCTCATCATACTGTGTCTTTAACTTTGATTTTATTTTAATACTTTATCACAAGCTTGTACAATGTTTTTAAAAACTCACTATATAATATTCTGCAATTAAAGATACCCCATAATTTTAATGGCCATTATGTTGTTCAATATTAAATTATAAATGTCAGACATCTTCCCTGATCACAAAACAGCTTTGTGCTGGAAGCCAGTCCAAGTAGCTCTGAAGCTAGAATTAAATGTACATATACTCACTCAGTAAATCCTCACTGACTTATTACTGTGAGTCAACAGTGGACCACAGTGGCAGCCAAACACAACAGTGAACGAAACAAATGTCTGGCCCTCTTGAGACTTCTCTTTCACTGAGGAAGGCAGATGATAGACATCTACTGTAATGTCCTAGAATGAGCCATACTTAGAAGAAAAATAAAGCAGAATACTCACATAGCTATTGAGAATGTGCCCAAGCAAAGCACTGTGAGAATCCTGTAAATACTCTTTAGTGGTCCATGACCAGCAGACTTCCTCTACACACACCTTTTCTTAAGGACAGTTGGAATGCCGAGCTTCACTTCTGTGGTAATGGCACTCCTTTACAAGTCCAGCTTTTTCTCCTGTGCCTACAGAGAAAATGATGTGTCTTTGCTTAGGGACCTGGGAATGAAGCTGCTTTTGGGCCCCAGCTTGTCATGTTTCCTGTGCATATCCCCAGCAGGCTCAGCTCATCCATCATAATTGTCCCAAGTGGTCCTTAACTGTGCCACATTTTCTCAGCGAGCATTTGAAGGGTATCAGAAAAGATGAAATCAATGTTGTAGTTGAAGTAAAAAGTGCCTCTGGAAAAGGGAATTTCACATTTGACTGAAAACAGGCCCCATCTATTTAAAATGCCTCTCTGGTCCTGCTGTTTGATTTTTCATATGGGTTTGATGGACTGGGTGTTTTTGTTCTATGAGAGCTCACCTAAGCATGGGACTTTTCTCTTTAGAACAGTCTCAGAGTTGAGGAAGACCTATTTGAATATGGCCCCTTTCAAAGGAATGGCTGAAGTTATTCTAGAAAACTGCTGCTGATACAAGTGGCTTTCCACTCGGTTCCTTCCCTTCATGAGTCTCTGCTCTTTCGTCCTCTTATGCCCTTTGTATGGGTTGTGCACTCCGACGGTCCAGTCTTAGGTAGCTTCCAAGTCTTGCAGTCTAAGGACTGTCCTGCTCACTCACACACCTCAGAATTCTAGAATATGACTCTTTGGGGCTTTCTCAATCCTGCACAGAAGATAGTGTGGGTACTTTGTCATCCATTTTGATTAGGAAATTGCTGCAGATAATATTATGTATAAAAATGGAGAAGAAAATCTCCCAGGTCTTTCTCATGGTCAGAAAGTGCTGGCATTGGGGTCCTCGCATTGGTCTCAGGGTGTTACCGACTCCAGGAGTTTGTTTAGAGAGACAGTAGGGTGAGGATGTGGCTCAGGAGGCACAGTGCTTGTTTGGCATGCACAGGTCCCGCGATTGGTCCCCAGGACTGCATAAAACCAGGCATGGTGACAAATGCCTGCCAGCTCAGCATTCAAAAGGTGACGGCAGCAGGACCAGAAGCGCAAGCCTACCTTCAGCTCTATAGCAAGTTTGAGGCCACTGTCTCAAACAAAAAAATAAGAAAAAAAGCCAATACATCTAGAGGGGTGACATGTTATGTCAGAGACATATGGTGGCAAATTGGAAGTACCTATTCAGTGGTTTCTTAATAGAAACTCAAGTCTTGCAGAGGAGGTGACTTCAAGAGACTACAAGGAAGGCAGTATAGACTAGATTCCAGGTCTTCTGGCTTCAAAGTCACCATTTTCCACTAAACCATGTAATATTTCCTTTTGTATTCATGGGGATTAATTTAACAAATTGCATTCTAGCCCAGCAAATAAGAAGAAATATCAGATCAAGGCAAGGACAGTTTGGTTCAGACATAAGAGGTTACTAGAAGGTTGAAGGAGAGCGCAGCTCAGAAAGGAGCCATGCAGTGAATTCTGGGAACATTAGACTATGAAAACCGAGAGGCATGGGACAGGAACAATATAGGGTAAGGTATGGAAGAGCAAAATGAGAAAATGCCATGAGAGCACAAAGAGGAACGAGGAAAGACAATGAAAACATGGTGGGGCAAACCTCACCTAGGAACTCTTCCCTTTAGTTCTGTATATACTGGGGCTATTTAGGAATGTAGTTATTTTTTTTTTATCATAGCAAAATCATTGTCTTAGGAGCTCCACTAAGAGTTAGGATCTTACACAACACATTTGCCATCTCTGAGCATCAATTTTTCCATCTATATACAAAAAATGACACATTGAGGACCTTCACTAGAAATAAAAAACAAGGTCAGACAAATGACATCTTTGAGGAATAATAAAGACTTAAGGGAAACTCTCTCCATCCCTTAATCTAAGCTCTCATTTAGAACTATATACGCAGGAAGAGTTTTCTCAGCTCTACAGTGCAATCACCTAGACCATTCCTAATAGATGTGTTTTGGTGAATGAGAAACCAAACATTGGTTTCTGCAGCAGAGTATTGTAGTGCTGTGGAAAGTCGTTCTGTATGCTGTGGATGTGCATTGCTCTGATTGATTGATAAATAAAATGCTGATTGGCCAGTAGCCAGGCAGGAAGTATAGGCAGGATAAGCAGACAAGGAGAATTCTGGGAAGAGGAAGGCTGAGTCAGGAGTCGCCAGCTAGACGCAGAGGAAGCAAGATGACAAGGCAGAACTGAGAAAAGGTACCAAGCCACATGGCTAAACATAGATAAGAATTATGAGTTAATTTAAGTGTAAGAGCTAGTTGGTAATAAGCCTGAGCTAATGACCAAGCAGTTATAATTAATATAAGCGTCTGTGTGTTTACTTGAGGGACACTAGTGGGAGAGATTTGTCCCAGCCACTGGCTGGCTGGGACACAGGAAAACTTCCAACTACTTTGTAGTCTCTCTTTCCAGGTAGTGGAATGATTATCATTCTGTTAAGGTGCCATCCACATCAGATTTCCCAGGTATCCCACTATTCACTACTAGGAGATGGAATTTATAAATAGTAGATCAGTTTGATACTATGTTCATCTGCTGTCCATATATATGAAAATAATTTTTTTCAATAAGAAATTCATCTTAGCCTGATATGATGGTGCATGCCTATAATTTAAAAAAAAATTATGTATATGGATGTTTTGCTTGCATGTATATCTGGTACCTGCAGAGGTCAGAAGAGAGAGTCTGATTCCTTGGACCTGGAGTTACAGATAGTTGTAAGGCAACTTGTGGGAGCTGAAAATTGAACCTGTATCTTCTAAATTTTAGATTCCTTTAGGATCTAAAAGAACAGCCAGTGATCTTAACCACTAAACCATTTCTCCAGGCCTGCATACTTGTAATCTTAGCAATCAAGAGGCTGAGGTTAAGTTTGAGGGCAGCCTGGGCTATATCGTGAGATCCTGTCTCAAAATAACAGCAACAATAATGAAAAAGAAATTAGCCTGGGGCTGGCAATGCAGCCCAAGGGTAGAGTGCTTACCTAGCATGCATGAAGTTCTGGGTTTGATACCTGGTACAAAAAAGAAAGAAAGAGAGAGAGAGAGAGAGAGAGAGAGAGAGAGAGAGAGAGAGAGAGAAGGAAGGAAGGAAGGAAGGAAGGAAGGAAGGAAGGAAGGAAGGAAGAAAAAAAAAAGAAAGAAAGAAAGAAAGAAAGAAAAAGAAAGAAAGAAAGGGAAATCCACTTAGAAGTAAGTTCTTCTTCCTGAATGTGTTCTCTGCATTTTTGCAGATGTTCTTCCTAAATTTTCTAGTACAGCTGCAGTCCTGGGCCTATCTATGTTGCTTCACATTGGGTCTTATTAGCACATGTCATCATCCTGCCTTCCTCTGCTTTTAGATTTAGAATTTCCCCTAAATAACTGCTCCAGAAACTCTGAAAGTTACCTAATTAGTGATTACACTTTGCAAATGAAAAAGGGCATTTCCCAGCTTGTTGACTCAGTCAGTTAGAGCAGGATGCTAATAATTAGGCCACAGTTACAGGTTCCAGCTGCAGGGGGAGGGTGGATTGGTCTAGAGTGTAAGCATTTCACAGAGGGATGGGTGTAGCTGTGGTCCCAAGAAAGAAGAGGGTGAGAGGGTGTAGATGTCTCAACACAGCCCCCCACTTTGCTACTTAGTAATACCACACTGGGAGAGCAGGGCATTATAAACAAAAAAGGAAGAAATGGAAGGGCGTGGGGGACACCAGCACACCATACTGGACAAGTTAGTGGAGATGAAGGAAGGACAGAAGGAGGCAGCACCTGAAGCATGGCATGACCTTTAATCAGGGCTCTCATTCCTAGCAGGCCGGGAAGCAGCTCTGCCTTCACCTGCTCAGTGCATCTCACAATGCTGATACACTGCTTTAATTTGGGAAGCCTTTCTCTTGAGAGGCATGTCTTTTCTTGCTCTAAGTCTGAAGTACTCCCATGTGTGGCATTCTCTGTGACAGATGTACTACAGCGATGCTTTAGCTGACTCCAAACCCATAGCTTCCTGGCACCTGAGTAGTCTGTTTGGTGTCCAGGAGCATGTTTCCTTTGAGAGCAGGTATCTCATCCACGAAGGTAAAAAGGTGGAATCCTTTTGTTCTAAAACAACCCCTGTTAAAGTCTACAACTCCAGTCCAACCTAGGGGAGTCCATCAGAAGGTCTAATCCATGTTTGTGGTTATACATAGATATCCTGGACCCAGCCTGCAGAAAGGCATTGTCTGAGAGAGATGAAGGAGTCTTTCCCCTTCTGAATCCCTGCCCCACTGTTTTGTTTCATAGATAGCCCCCACTCCTTTACTATTCCCCATAAGAATAAGGAATTTTGAAATTATCTGAACATCTTTAAGGAGACAGGATTCTCTGGCAAATCACCCATCCATAGCCTTTGCTTCTTATAAGGGTCTGAGTCTTCATGACTGGATCAAACATGTGACTAGCAAGACCCGCCAGCTCCACGCATGGCCATCTGTGGCCATTCTGCATGTCTGTTTCTCACTGATGGAGCCCTGCCATTCTTCTCTGAATTCTACCTTCCACCATCAGAACCCATCCTTGCAGGGAGGTGGAAACGTAGCCATGGGCTATTTCTTTGGGAACATGTGCCACCTGCCGTCTTCTCCCCGGACTCACGGCTCATCCTGCCAGCACTAACATCTGCTAATTGGAGCATTCTTTGTCAAACTCTCTCTTGCTCACTCGGGAAGAAGAAATTTACTTCCATCTGTAAAACAATTTACATTCTCTTGCTGTCTTGATTAGATCAGAAAGAGAGATAATCTTGGCAAAAAGACTTTTTCCACTGCTCTGATGGAGTTCTCCAGTGAAAAGTATGCAAAAGCTCATTGCTGTTTGGAGTTGGCATCTAATGATAAGGGGACTTGCCCCTTTGAGACTTAGTATTTTGACTTGAGATGACAGTTCATTATTCTCCTTAGAACCTGAGAACAGAATTTGAAGTTTTCTATTTCACCGTGTTTAGTTACTGTGTCTTTAGTATAAATATAAATTGTGTCTTACTTTTTTCTCTGAGACTCCAAGACTTAGAGGGTTTTTTGCTTTGTACCTATTGATTACTCACAGTTCACAGTTATTTGAGACAAAGCATGAACCATCCTAACCTGGCAATGCCATGGCACAGCAGTTATTGATAAATTCACTGTTTTTCTCCTTTGAGTTTGGTGAAAGCTCTTAAAATTGCAGAGAACAATATAATCCTGTGATTTGATACAAATGGGCATATGTATGTTCAAGGGCTATGCTGAAGATAACTGACCTCTTAAATCCCTGAGTAAGCAGAAACAGCCATCACGGTAGGTTACTATCTTCCTCACTGAGGGATTTCAAGGCAGGAACACCCATGTCTCCTTGTTTCCTCCCTCCCTCTTTTCCTAGTCATCAGCAACTTTTGGATCCTGGTGCAGAATGTCTCTTTCTCATGCAACAAGTATCAGTAACTGAAATGCAGTGGTTTTTTATTGGCCAGATTTTCTTTTTAGTCCGAAGGCTTGACTCTTGGGCCTCGTGTTTGTTAGGCAAGCATTCCCATGGAACCTATCTTTAGTGCTTTTTCATTTTTTATTCTGAGACAAGGTCCCTAAGTTGTGCAGGATGGGCAGGAAGTCACTCTGGAGTCCAGGCAAGTCTCAAACTTATGCTCCTTATTCCTGATCTCTCCTCCAAGCAGTTGGGATGACAGGCCTATGCCACCAGACCCAGGTTTGGTTGTCTTTACTTTATGTGAGGGTGATATTATGTTTTTTCTTTTGTCATTCAAATCTCTTCTAATTTGATTTAACATAATTCATGGTGTTTTTAATATAGAAAAATACTTTAAAAAATATCACCCACCATCCCACTCCTAGAGGATTTCTCTGGACATTTACACATAAAAGAGTGTATTTCCATTTTTAGGGTTGATGACAAGTTAATAACAAGGAATCAGGCCGGGCAGTGGTGGCAAACGCCTTTAATCCCAACACTTAGCGGGCAGAGGCAGGCAGATCTCTGTGAGTTCGAGGCCAGCCTGAGCTACAGAGTGAGTTCCAGGGAAGGTGCCAAAGCTACACAGAGAATCCCTGTCTCGAAAAAACAAAACAAACAAACAAACAAAAAAAACAAAAAAAACAAAGAATCAGCAACATAGTTCTCTAAGACCATGGGTGCAGATAGAATTGCAAGAGAGTATATATTTATATATTATATATAATTGTAATGATTAACTATGAATTATTATAATTAATTATATATAACTATAATATATAGCTAATATTTATAAATTATATATAAAACAAAGATATATATCTGTATTGTATATATAATTTATAAAATGGCTCAAGGAAATAGATCATAAAAGTTTCTACTTTAGGTTTCCTTTGATATGGTCAGCTGACCATATATATAAGGATAAATATATATTATATATCTATCATATATATCATTATATATAAAGATATATATTATATATAACTGTTATAAAATGACTCAAGGAAACAGATCATTATATATTATAAACAGATATATATCTGCTTCATATAATGAAGATATATATATCTGTTTATATATTTATAAACTGTTATATCTTTATATATTATAACTTTTATAACAGTTTAATAACAGTTTTTATGACAGTTTAATAGCATCTCATGATCACTAAGATATCCTTAATGACATTACTTTGACATCCTGATGTACATATGTAAAATCAGTTCTAGCAACCATATTTTCCCATCACTAAGTGGTAATTGATGAAGTGTTAGTACCTATGTGTTGATCACACTCTTAAAGGAATCATAGGATATTTCACCTCTGACAAACTTTCTTTTCCCAGGCCCAGAACGTTACTACACCATCTAAGATTTTGAAATCACCATGGGATTATGACTTTGTTATTTATGATGGCACCATAGATAAGGCAGCCCCAGACTTCTTAGCATTCAAGGCACATTATAGCTTAGCCTGGGGAAGTATTGTTTCTCTCCTGGAACAAATCGAGAAGTTTCTCAAGGACTATGCAATATCAGAAGCCAAGGTAAAAGGGAAGAGTTTGGTGTCCCTGATTCCAGAATTTGAGCTGAAGAATAAACTTAGCAGAAGTGATGTTCTGTTAGTGTTAGAGGACCCAGCTCACATTGAAATGCTGATAAACCTTCCGGGACAGAGGTACAAGGGCCAAGATGGGAAGAACGAGGCTGCCATCAAGATCCAAGCCACATGGAAATGTTTTAAGGCGAGAAAATTCTTCATTGGTTTTCGCCAGAAGAAGTGGGCCTCAGGTGTGATCGCCCTTGCATGGCTTTTACATTGCCACAAGACAAGACTAAAGAAGATACTGAAGGAATCTCGCCAGAGACACCTGGAGAATTTCCGAATTCGAGCCAAGGTGCGCCAGGCTGCCAGCTGTTAAAGCAGACCTCTTTTTCTAAACATTTCTTGCTTGAACAACTGCAATAACTTGTCTCTTTATCTTCTCTTCCCTCTCCAGCCATGCTCCCACCCAGAATCCTGCAGTTATACGTCTCCTCAGAATAAGATGCACAAACTCTGTGCTTGTTTGTGCAGCGTATTTTAGTCTTAACCCAGAGTCTGGCTTATATGCCTGAAAAATCTGTTGCAATTTTTCTATAAAAGAAAAGAAAATGCTTTTTTTTTGTTTTGACTATGGGAGTTCTGTTGGAAAGTCAATGTTCTAACTGCACTACCTTTTCTCCACACACATATATACTACACACACACCTTCTGACATTTTAATTTGCTAGAAAAAATCCTCACTTGTCTACATTGCCGTCACCACTCTGTCAGAAAGTATTTAAGTTTGCAGACAGCCTTTTAATTAGTGCTCACAATTTCATTTATGTTTGCTTTCTCTTTTTTTCATTCATATTCTGTTAATTAAGTGAGCTGCTTCTAATCTTCCCCTGCCAGTAGCATCATGTAGCCACCTAATTAAATTAATTGGGGAAGATGTTTTAAGTATGTAATTAAATCAATTAATATAATTTATGCCTGGCTTAACTGTACAGTGGAAAAACAGCTGAAGTTTGACTAGATGGATCCACTACAGCTTCCTGTCACTGATCAATGCTCTTCTTGCTTTTCAGCATCTGGCAGCCAACTGGAGTCGCATCAGGACCTCCAGGAGGACCATTATCCATATCCCATCATTAGGTATAACACTTTTGCCTGCAAATCTATCAGCAACCTCTATTACCCACCACATTATGGCTCCTTGATTGAGTTCAAGGAAGGCCCCTTGTTTTATTCAAATTGGTCTCGGCAGGAAAATGTTCTCGACATGATGAGAGTAATAACACAGGGCCCTCGCTCGAAACGGCGTTTAATTTGGGGATTAAGCAAATAAAGTCATTATGTGGGGGCTGCTATTCAGTGGAGAGGTGATTTGCTGTAATTCGCTTTCATCTGTATGAAATGAACTAAAAAGTTGTATTTTTCCCCCTGAAATAACAGATAATGTTTTCGATCTTCTTTAATGATGGAAGAACACAGGCTTGTGTGTGTTGTTGCTGTTACGCCAATAAGCCAGGATATTGCTTGTACACTGTTTTTAATCAAATGTGCAGTCAAAATGATAAGCTACATTCTCTGAAATTATTTAGTTCTAATTGCGAGCAGATGGGATGTTTTATTTGCACCTAGGGCGCCTGAGCAAAAGGAAATGCTGTGTGAACAAGAATAATTAAGAAGTTGAATAGTGTTTTTTGCGCTTAAATAATCTGCAGTTTCATGTTAATTAGCACTAATGTAATTATTTAATTACATTTATGAATTGGGGAACTTAAAAGCTGTTGTCTGAAACGCAGTGGTAAAATAGGTGTACCAAAATGACATGGGGAAATTCAGAAATTTGTGCTGGAAGTTTGCTTCAGACATGAGTTGCTGCTAGTGTTTGCCTTTGCTGGCTGCTGGCTTTGCTTCGTGTTTTCCCTCTACCTAGACTGTTCAATTTCCTGAATGAGGCTGGATTTTGTTTATGCTGACTTGGTAGAGTTTTGACAAACAGCAAAACCCACTGGATTTCAATATTACCTATTAGTGCTTTGTTAAGTCCTTTTAAGTAGAGCAATACAGCCAGTGATCTAATTTAGTAAAACATTCCCTCAAATGTGGGAATTCCTGTTTGAATACTGGTGTGTGGTAAAGAAACATCACATCTAAATAGTAATATGAAAGAGAAATATTATAATTACTTCATAACTGAAACTAAGATTTTTTTAAAAAAACTAGTAAAATTTAATAGTAATAAAGTAAACAAACCTCCCTAGATTATAGAGACGTGCTTTGCCCCAAGGCTTGTGGGAACTGGTGAGGAAACACTGGCAGCACACGAAGCCTTTGGTTTCGCTCATCTGTGCCTATAACTGAGCCACGACAGATCTGAATCTGCCCCTAACTCATGCTTTGGTTTTGGTGAGGCTACTTTTGCACAAAATACGCTCGCACACAGAAATTACACTTGTAATTGATTACAACCCGAGAGGCTAATTGAAGACCCAATTAACTGAGTTGGGGCCTTAGAATAAGGTGCAAGAGCTTTTGCTTCTGCAACTAATTGTAGATTTGGCCTGTTGTGTACAGGGGTCTCGTTTTGCTTTCTATATTTTATTCAGAGCTAGAACCAGAAGTGGGCCCCTACCTTACAGTGTGGATAAGCACTCAGTATCTGTCCCCTGCCT
>CABHPH010146047.1:0-20101 GCA_902168325.1 Peromyscus nudipes | reverse complement strand
GGATAAGCACTCAGTATCTGTCCCCTGCCTTACAGTGTGGATAAGCATGAGGTTATTGCACTTGTCATTTCCATAAGCTTCTCCCTCCTACACTCCACTTTTGACACCCCCCCAAAAACCAAAAAAACAAAAACCTCCTAAGCCATCCACTCTGCAGAGATGTCTGACACAAAGGAATCTCCAAAGAAGTAAAAAGTACCCTGCATAACAGTGTAAATAGGGCAGCACCAGGAATTCCAAATGTAAATCTCCCACCACTTCAAAGGCTTGGTGAATATAAACCAAGGGGAAGAGTGACCGGATCATAAATGTTTGAATTACAAAGCATGATTTTAAATTTATGATTAAAGCTGTTTTCTTTCATATTGTCCGTATGTAGTGTAAATAAACACATAATCAGTATGAGATCTCCACCACTGCATTTTTTTTTGTTTGCAAACAACAGAAATACGAATTTTCAAGGAAAATTTCTAACCATGTATTTTTAAGAGACAAGAGAAAGCTCAGGTACATTCCCAGCAAAGCATGCACAAAGGCCAGCTGCGCTCCCACCTTGTGGAGAGCCTGTTTCTGCAGCCTCTGCTTCAGGTCTCCTGAAATGATTTTGGGATCCTAAAGTCAGTTGATAACCTTAAACAGTCGCCTCACCTACTCTACAGGCGCGGAATTATATACATTTTTTCTTTTTAATAATATGAGGTACCCTTTTTTTTTTGTTTGCCACTTTCCTGTGGGAATACACAAAGATTTCAGACAGACACAAAATGGCTTCTTTGTCTCATGGGCCAGTTCATAAAAATGGAAGTAAAACTAGTTTTTCTAAGTACATTGAAAAAAAAAAATCAAACAAACAAAAATCCACCCAACCTATTCAGTATAATAATACTTTTGCTTCCAGAATGCAGGTCAGTTCAATTCACTAGTTAAAATCATTTGGGAGGGTCATCAGGCTTGGGCAAATACTTCCAGCCCCTCTACACTGTCTGGCGTCTTCCTCCACGGGGCACTCATGGCAGGATCAGTAGAGGTAATTACACCATGCTGCCAGCCAGGTGGGGCTGTCCTCGCTCATCTGACCTTAAGGTGGAGTACTGCAAGGTGTGTAACACACTACTGTTGGAGACACTTGACTATCTGCTCTGGTTTTGCGCCCAAAGCAGTAACTGCATTCTCCAAATACAGAAAAGATGGCCTCTCAGTGACATTTTTACTGCAAATACTAGAATGTATTTTTAAATCTAGAGTTTGAAAATAGTAATATTATGACATTATATATTGCAGAGTAGCCTCCTTGAAAAGGAGAGTTACAAATTTGATTGACGGTTAGTATTTCAGGTAGTATTCCTAGAAGTGACAAATATTTGTAACTATTTTTAACCTACAAGGAAGGTGGAGCGCAATTGACTAATTGTCCATAGAAACTGATTGGCCTTGTAATTTCATAAGATAAAAATGTAGGCTGATCTCTTAATTGGATATTGCATATTTTCATCATTTTTATTAATGAAATATAATTATAACAAAATAATCTTCTATGCTTCATAGCAGGAATAGAAAACTCGGGTCTATTTTAAGCATATTCTATCAGTCAAAGAAGAAAGAAGCACAACAAAGAATTCTAATTTCTCCAGAAAAAAAAAAGAGGTCTAACTAAACCTGCTACCTTACACTGCTGGCGGTTCCTTTAATTCGGTGATTTCCTCCACTTTGAACGTATCCCTTGCACCGCTTTGTTACAGTACATCAACTAGTGCTATTCCTAAATCCAGCATTTAACAAATGTATTGCAATGAAGTGGGATGTGCCACGTGTTAGCTCTGAGGTTCCAGCTGAACTCTGGGGCCACTGGAGGCCAATCAGCTCCCATCAGTGAGTCCCCTCTCTCCCTCTCCTCAAAGGCAAATGGAAGGCACACTGAAGTGCTGGGCTTGCCTCCACGTAATCTTTTATTTATTGCCAACTGCCCAATTGATTTAATGGCTACAAATTACGTACACAGTTTTATTTTTTCCTCTGGGCATTAGTTCAGCAAACTATTCTCAGCTTTAACACAATTAGGGGTCTCCAAAATATTCCATTCCAGAAACATTGTGAATACAGTTCTTGTAAAGTTCATAGACAACATTCTTCAGCTGGCCCGTACTACTGCAAAAGCCTGGGGGAAAAGATAAGAGGACTTTGGTGTACACATGACCACAGCCTACCCCAAAGGCTGATGGAAAGTATGTTTCCTAGCTGTAGTTACCTTCCTTCCCAACCCAGGAGCTGAAGGCAGAGTTCTCTTGTGAGCAAGGCAGGTGGACCACAACCACCACCAAGGGCACAAAGGAAGGTCAATCTGTCCTGAGCCTCTAAGCACAGCGCACCTCTCCACTCTCATTTTTCTGTTACCAACTTCCCTGCCAGTCTTCACTGGCTTCAACAGATATTTTGGCAGGTAGTATGAGTCTATAAATAAGCTATGGAGATGCCACACTAGATCCTTACGTCAGAAAGCTGTACAGTCAAGATCTCCCCGATGGCTTTTTTTTCCCTAGAGATATCCAGGTCTTTTAAGATAAGGCAAAGTACACACAAACATTTATTTTCTTCATAGCACAAACTAAAATTAAAACATATTTGTATTATCCATGTTGTATTAAGACAAGTAATCTAAGTCAATACTCATTTATAGGTTTGATCAGAACTGGCCAGTGATTCCATAATATGAAGATAAGCAGTCAGTCTTGAGCTGCCCAACACTGAACCATAATACATAGAAAGGGCACTGAAGTGGGTTCTAAGTGGCACAAGCTCATAGACTTTTCATTAACTGGATTAATATTACGATAGGCTTTAAAATAAATGTAATATACTAAATTAAAATTTAATCTTTGAAATAACCTTCACAATTGTCTTTAAAATATTGAAATATGTTCAATGGTTCTCAAAATGATACTTGAAGATCCTAAGGAACTTTAAGTTAATTCTGTCTGTCATCATTTGCTGTATTGATTGTAACACCAGCACTAAGGATGCAGAAGCAGGAGGATTGAGAATTTGAAGTCAGCTTGGGTTTCATAGCAAGATTTTGTCTCCCTCTGGAGAGGGAGAGACAGAGACAGAGAGAAAGGAGGAAGGAATGAAGGGAGCAAGGAAAGAAACTGAGAAAGTAAGAAACGAACTAATAAACCCATCATCAGTGTTGACTGTATAAAAATAACCATTTTTTTTAAAAAGCATGGTTAGTTTGGTAAGTTTGCAGATCTCTTAACAGAACATGGCTCGATTCTCATGTTTCTGTATTCAGCCTGTTACCTGTGTTGTTTAGGTTGAACCATAGAAAATTTGACCCTATAGAGATTAAATGTTTGGGAAAGGGAAGAATGTTTTATAGTCTTTTCAAATAATTGTATACATTTTTCTCTGACTTTGGACTAACCTTAGCTGTGCTGGTGTTACATGTTGGCTTTAACGTGGAGTCTGGGCACCAATAAATTCTCTATGTTTCAGGACTTACAGGGAATTGGTTGCCTTGAAAAAGGCAAATAACTTCTCAAAATCATTTTGAAAATAGTTTTGACCTTGTAGAGCCCCCGAAATGGTCTCAGTGCCCTCAGAGCTCCTGACATAATCTGAGATTCTAATGCTTTAGCTGGAAAAACAGAAAATGCCATCTCTTGACAGTGAATCTGTTTGAGCACGTTTTAAAAACTTAGCAAATATACCTACTATGTTTATTATACCTTCATAATAATATCCTCTAATCTTTTTCTACTGTCTCCAAAAGACAACTATCCATTTTAACTAAACTGGCACTGCACATATTATATAAATGGCTCATCTGGGGTCTCTCCCAACCTTTTGGTTCCTACTCCCTGCTCTCTCAAATCTTGTGCTTTCATATTGGTCCAAGTCACTAAAACATGGCTACAACCCAACTATCTGTATCACAGATCTCTGGATTATTACAAGACACTTCACAGTCATCTGTGAGGTCTGTCATGTAGAACTTTTTATTTTTTAACTATTGGAATGTCAAAGCTTTTTTAACCAATGGGAGCAGTTCCAGGCTGCCTCTGTAATAATGTCTGTCTTGCTCAGCTTCTACCCAACATGCTTTCTTGAGAGAAGAGAAGGAATGGAGTTACTAGTACAGCTGTTATAACATTGTGAGCCACTGGTAGGATGTGATGTGTTCAGCATCACCAGTTACGGTTCAAAATGGGAAAAAGGCTGGAACTACTACATAGGACCATCTAACTTACATGGATGGCTAAACAAGTAGTTGGTCACCAGGAGTCCATCTTCCACTCCTCTGCCTTGAGTACCACTATAAGGGCGAATGCTTAAAGAAAGGAGGAGCTTAAAGTCAACCACAGGGTAAGCAACATCATGTGACTGGCTGCCGCAATGGATGTCTTCCACAGAGGCATGCCAGTTTGTCTCACACAGCCTTTGGCTGCATTCTTAATTTCTGGGGTTGTACTGAGAGAAAAGCCAGTGCTAGAAGAAGTAGCCTTGGGGTTGCAAAGAAACAGTTGGCTTCAGCCGCTAGGTGTTTGTGGAAGCATTGGGGCCGGCGGAGAAAGCAGCAGTGGGTACAGAGAAACCGTTGCCAGTAACCAACAGTGACATCACAGATTCGATAGCAGACCGGAACTGTGGGGCGACTTTAGAGAGGCAGCTTACCAGTGTCCTTCTTAGATGTGGAGTAGGAGAGTCATGTGCTCAACTACTTACTTGGGACAAGATGGAACATTCTATAAAACTGGGAATAGCTGGCCACAGTGGTGCACACTTTTATCCCAGCTCTCAGGAGGCAAATGCAGGCAAATCTCTGTGAGTTCAAGGCTACCCCAGTTCACAAAGGCCAACCAGGAATATATAGTAAGACCCTGTTCAACAACAACAAAAAAACCAAAACCACTGGGAATGGTTTGCAGGTGATAAAAATAGCTATAAGGAAAGAAACCAGGCTCCTCCAGAGTGAAGAGGGAGACAGAGGGCTCCTTTCTGCCACTTCTGGGTTTTTCTATGATGATAAAGACCCAGAAAATCTTACAAATCCCTCTTGTCATTCTTTGAACTTACCAGAAATTGTCTAGATTAGAGAACGCAATTGTAGAGTTGAAAGGCTGGGGGTGAAGAAAACACACGAGGAAAGGGGCTGAGAATTACATGACTAAGTCTTTTAGTAAGACCTTCAGGCACATTTTGTTCACTCAGTTGGCTGGATTCCTCAAGTGTCTGTTCTCTGGTCTATGGTCTTGTTATAGGGCTGGAGTGATGGAGGAGTGCAGAGAGATGTAATATGAGTAAACAGCAAAGGAGCCACACTGGTACCATTTGTAGAAGGCGAAGATTAAGCATACAAGAGAATGATAGTGAAAAGAGGCCAAGAACCAACTTGGAACACAGCAGAGTAGTAGAGTGGGGAGCTGGCTCAGTGGGCAAAGGTTTGCTGCATAAACACCCGAGTCTGCAATCCTAGCACCCACAGAAAAGACAGACAGACTAGCACATACCTGTACCTCAAGCACTAGGGGAAAGATGGTGGAGACGGGTGGGTGCCTAGGAGTTCACTGACCACCCAGTCTAGCCAACACTGTGAACCACAGGTTCAGTGAGACCCTGCCTTATAAAATAGGGTAGAGAACAGCAGAGGAAGACAGCCAACATCAACCTCTGGCCTATGCCGCCCACAGGCACACACATATTGCACACATACAATCACCAGATACAAAGAAAGAAAAGAAATGAAAAAGGGAAGGAGAGAGGAGAGAAAGGAAGAAAGAAAAGGAAGGGGTATGAGACACAAAGGCCTATCATAAAAGAAGCTGTATTCAGATAGATTTGTGGTTACAGTAATAATAATGTTCTCAGATTTAAATGAAGTTCCTTTTGAGAATTTCAGTTTGGCTCAGCCGAGGTTAGGAAATACATGTTAATGATGGGAACACTTAATGATTTCGTAGCACGTGCCAGGGATCTTGGCCCTCTCATCTTTCAGTCAAAGGTGAAAAGTAAGACAGGATGTCTGATAAGGGTGGATCTTAGTGGAAGCAAGGGAAGATGGACGATGTATAGAATTGATGTCCTAAACCACTGCAAGTAGAACCTGGAGAGCCCGCTCAGCAGTGAGAAGTGTTTCCTGCTCCTGCAGAGCAGTCCAGTTCCCTGCACACATGGTGAGCAACTCACAGCCACCTGCAACTCCAGCTTCTGGGGCCAGACACCTTCTTCTGCCCTTACACACACACACACACACACACACACACACACATACATGCACACATGCATGTATGTAATGCTTTTATCTTTTTTAAATATAAATGTAGGATATTATAGTTGAGTGGCTCAGAAGTCTAAAGGAGACTGAAAGTTCCAGTAGAACTGTAGTTTTGGCTGGAGGCCTGATGGGAAAATAGGGTTCCTTTCAAACCTGTAGACATTATCCACAGAAGAATTCACAAAGGTTCTTGATCCCCTCTCTCCATCTTTCAGTCATTGCAGCTCTCTGTGCCTTCCTTGTATTATCACATCCCTAACTGCCAACTCTTCTGCCTCCCTTCCCTACTCTTTTTTTTTTTTTCGAGACAGGGTTTCTCTGTGTAGCTTTGCGCCTTTCCTGGAACTCACTCTGTAGCCCAGGCTGGCCTCAAACTCACAGAGATCCACCTGCCTCTGCCTCCCGAGTGCTGGGATTAAAGGCGTGCGCCACCACCGCCCGGCTCCCTTCTCTACTCTTAAGGATACCTGTCTTTTCAGGTGTAGCCAGAAAATGCAGAACGGTCCTTTATTTTGAGGTCAAGGTTAACAACTGTATTTCCCTTTGCACATATCCTAGCATATCCACAGATTCTGGCATTAAGATGCCTGCCACAAAAATAGGAAATTAATGTGGAAAAATTATAAAAACTGTTTTCCCTCCTATACTTCTCTGCTACCATTTGAGGATCTTTTCTTGTATGTTATGTATTTAAATTGGTCATAAGAGCAAAATATGAAGTAGCTGAAATACATAATTTGCAGATTTAGGTGATCCTGGACAGAGCACTAATCCCTGGTTTCTTCTCTGTAACAGGACAAAGTTGAGTCTGATGGCTTATCAGACCCCAGTGTTCCTATCTGACCTTTGATAACTATACCTTTGCAGTTATATTGAAGTATGATGTCTCATTGACACAGGACATGCTGCTTAACATCCCAAAGCCCCAGAATCCTTGCTGATGCTTGCCTGGTTAAGTCACCATTGTATTTAACCTATGCTACCAGCATTGTTAGCAGTTTTCACCTGTTATCAACACATATACTCTGTGGATGTACAACACATAAAAATAAACTTAGCTTTAAAACAAAACAAAAACCTAAACCTGATTCCCTGGGGTTGGGGAGATGGCTCAGTAGTTAAGAGCACTTGCTGCTCTTCCAGAGGACTCAAGTTCAGTTCTCAGCACTCACATCAGGCAGCTCACAACTGCCTGTAACTCTGGCTCCAAGGGATCTGATGCTCTTTCCTGGCCTCTGGGGTACCTGCATATACATAACATACATAGACACACACATGCATGCATATGCATACACACTCTCACATAATAAATCTAAAAAACTGACTCCCAAGTTTTGCTTTATTGCTGATGTATACACTGCATGTCACACAATTTCCATGTTGCTTATCACAGAATGTTTCCTGTGCTTTGGAAGTACAGATACCTCATAACATTAAAATACCTCATATTTTATACTACTTTGAAATTTCCAAAATGTCTTCATATCTGTTACTTCATGTGATTCTCTATAACAGTGTTCTGAGATTGCTGACAGGAAATGGGCATATGCACAGGGATAAGTAACCATTTCTCATCGCTCTGTATATATGTTTAATATGCATCCTTGGTCAGTGGTAAAGAGGGGCCAGGTAATTTGTTGGAAGACTGACCTCAAGCACGTGAATGAAACACACTTACTCACACACTGCACATGTGGCTACAAAGTGATCAAACATCTTTTACATTTTAAATTGGATCATCTTAACTAGAAATATCATGCTACCTTTTATCTTTACCTTTGAAAGAAGATGTAGTCATGGAATAGTCTCAGACATGTTTTGAAATCACACTTTATTCCTTAAGCATTTCCCTTATCTTCTTATGGCCTCAATATATATTATTTGCTAATATGTCTTTTAAGACATTTACCTGAATAAAGATAGATGTATGTAGATAGATTGATTGTAGATACACAAAATTATAAGCATTACAATATCATAGCCATGCATATAAATAACATTGAAATTGAATCTACCTCTGCTCACTTTCATATGTGGAGTGGCTCTCTAAATTATTAGAGAAATTAATAGTCATTTTCTAAAATGACTCCAATCATCCATTTGGTGCGTCTGTCTCTCTGATTCTTAGGTTCATGTTGCAGAAAAACCAAAGAGTGACTTTCAGATGAACTGTAAATCCTTTGCTTTTCAGATCAGCAAAGAGGCAGTTATCAGTGTTCATTTGGTCTGGAGCCCTGCTGCCTGAATTGCTATAGTTTTCCTTATGCTGAAAAAGAAGTGTGTGGCATATCTTGCATTCATCTATAAAGTCCCTTTTTCTATAGCAGTTACACACAGACATGTGTTTGGGCTCAGTAACCACAAGGAGGCATGGAAGCCTCTCTCAAAATGTTCCTGCCTGTGAGGATGCATGCCTTTCAAGTTCATGTTTGGATCCACTGTTTTAAGGCCTGACATTAGAGCAGAAGCTACTACTTCTTTTGAGAGCATTTCTGGGCAGTGGTAACACATATGTGTTTTCCCTCTGCCCCGTCTCCAGTAAAAACAAAAGGAACCACAGGACTTTCTTAGTACAGACAGAGTAAATGCCTTCACCTTTCTTGCCCTTTGAAGGTTAAAAGTTCTGACTGGGAGCAGAGGGTGCTTCTTTGATATGTGAGTTCTTAAATACATGCTTCTGACAGTAAAGGGGTTGACTGAACCCTGTATAGCATGACTCTGGGATCCAACTTCAAAGTGCTGTATGATTTTAAAGTCAAAACAATCCCTTAAACCCGAGCCTAACATTTTCAGATGTCCTTCTGAACATTCACGTTAAATGGTAGACGTTTTCTCCATGCATTTGTAATCTTGACTCTCAGGAGCTTTGTTGGTATTGAAAGAATAGGAACCTCTATTGCAGAACATGCTGTGTAGCACATCTTCTATGCTTAGTCCTTGAGAAACACAGACTGTGTTCTTAGGACTTTGTTTCTGCAAGATGCTGCAGAGGAGAAAATTTTGACCCTAAAAATGCAGACTGACATTTTGAAATTCCCATGTGTGCTATATTGATGTGCTGTTTCTGTTTTGACACTTTGCCTTTTAGGATATGACCAGTCTGTGCGAGAACACACTTCTGATTTGGACATACAGCAGAACATGCAGCTGGGGAGGTTGTGTGACATCCTAGGTACAGTAAATCTTTTTACATCAATGACTGTCTGCAACTTTTGGGTAGATATCGGTAAAATATTTTTTCTTTCCTCTACAAGGAAAGAACTTAGCTTTCTAACATACTTGCAAGGTAAATAATTATTTTGTTTAAAGTAATAGATTTACAGTGAAGTCAGTTTGAATTTTCAAATGTTTGAACAATTACTTGAATAGTTTTCTAAATTCTTTATTGAATAAGTTTCTCTCTGATGAACTCAAATCATCTCGACTTATTATTCCTTTCAGTGAATCAGGTCAAAACTCTCTATTTGTCAATATTGTCTATCCTGTCTTCCGGGCAAGGAGTGCAAAGAGTGGAGCGCTGTATCTTCTTTATAAGAATAAAAGGGAAGCAAAGGCAGGTTCGGAGAAAATGTGGAGTGCCTTGTGGAGGGAATTCCTAGAAATCCAGGCTTAGGCAGATGGAGATGTCTTTGCAAATGTCAAATTTGTACTGTTTTAGTCAGCCCTTAGCCACAGACTGGATCCAGGAGAGAAAAATACATGACTGCCAAGGCCAAGCTGCAACCATGGCTGGAAAAACAAATATAGATTACAAAGCATATACAATGAATCAAGTCAGTTTGTGAGAAACTGGCTGCAAATCAAGGGTTAAATAAAAAAATTAGATCTTTAGAAGTTAATAAGAACTTCTTTGTCTTGTTAAAATATAATTGCTTTGGCCCTTATTTAAGCAATACGAAGAATTTTATATTATCAATAGCCAACTTAGCTGGCTCTCTGGAATGACATACTTTACGTGATTCATAGATATTTCAACATCATTATTATTTTATAAATGCCATTTGGTAACAAAAATACATCAGTACTAGAAATTTACAGTGTCCTAAAATAATAATAGCATAATTGCTTCAATCTGTTATCTGGGCACCAATGCTGTGTTTCAGCATTACACAACAAGCCCTTTAGTGATGTGAGATTGATTTGTTATCACTGAGCTATTCAACTAAAAGCCTGGCTGGCTGGGACCACTGAGGTGCAGCAGAGGGCAGACTTTACTCTGATTTATTTGAATTAATTTTTTTCCTCAGCTTTTTATACACCCTTCTATATATAGTACAAGCCATCACAAAGGAGTGTTTTTATAGAAGTTTCTCATTATGGAAGAAAAAAGTATTAGGCTACTATTTTCAATAATCCAATAATTCAGTCTGTACCTACAAAGAAAAAATTTGCAACTATGGTCATTTCTGAGAGACTATGCCTTTTTCTAGCACACTATCATTCTGAAGCAGCAGTGTGACCACATAGCCTCTTCAAGAGGCTTAGTTTAGAGGTGGCTAGTGAAGGTAAAAGTGCTTTCCTGTGAAATAAAATAGAAAAAGAAAAGGAGAAATGATAAATGATTTGGGAGGAAGAATAAAAGCCCCCTTTTTCTGTTAATTACTAGTAAAGGGTATTGACTTTCCTGCTTATTCAGGAGGGAAGTAAAGATAATCTGATCACACTGCTAAGACTTGATACTAGATATCAGCTGTGATGTCAGGTTGGTACTTTTCCCTTTCTGGATAAGTTAGAGAGGAACTGATTTTGACTACCAATCAAAGAAAGCTTCAATTCTTATCAGCTCCTTTTTATAACTATCTGTCAATTAATTGTGTTTGTGGATTCACAGTGAACCCCAACTCCACTGGATATTAGAGTTAGTGATATGTATTGCTCTGACAGAAATGAACAAGAAAAGCGACATTATCAACTTGATTTCTTATTATTTGAAGCCTAGATATTTCTTCCCAAGTAAAATTCATCTTCTGTTACTATAGCTATCTCTGCTGTTTATATCCTATTCTTTTATGCTTTTCTTAAAATCACACACAATAACAATGACAACACACATTTGGCTTTTATACTCACTAGTTCGACTGGACACCAGTTTCTTCCCCAAAGTACAAGGCTAGCAATAACTAATGTTATCAGTCAGCAATTGCATACAAGTTATTCAATTACTTTCTGTTCAGCTAATTTATTTTTGATGTTTATATGGCAATCTAGTTTCGAAATAAAATTGGAGATCTTAACTATTTACATATATGTAGCACCTCCTACCAGCCTTTTCCTGGACCAGTTTAAAAGCCACTCTGTCTCCATAGCGAGAGACTTCTCCTACCTGCCACGTATCTCACTCACTAAGTGAGCAAAACATTCAACCATCTAAATCTCTTCATTCTTCCGAACCCCAGCCAACCATGAGCACTTATTGAGCAATCCCTATGTAGTCTACACTGTACTGAGACCTGGAGATATATAGAATTTAAGGAGCTTGGAGAGTGCTGAGGGTGTAGCTCAGTTGGGAGAGTGCTTGCCTAGCATGTATAAAGCCTTGGGTTTGATCCCCAGCACTGAATAAACCTGACCTGGCCATGAAAACCTGCAACACCAGCACTTAGGAGGTGGGGGTGGGAGGATCAGGAGTTTGAGGCCAGACTCTGTTACATAGTGAGTTAAAGGTCAGCCTGGGCTACATAAGACCCCATCTCAGGAAAAAATATGAAAAAGGAGCTTGGATTGATAGATTGAAAATTATATGAAAAAGGAGCTTGGATTTATAGATTGAGAAATTATCAGAGACTGGAGATGACACTACTTCATCATATTAAATCAAGAGATTGATCAAAAGGAGCTAGGTACAGAGGGCATAGCAGTGAGTTACTGTTGGCTGTGCCATTTGGTCAACACTTTCTGTGCACCAGATACTGTACCAAGAATATTTTTTCTTTCGTTTAATACTCCAGAACTCTATACCTAGGTGATTCAACCCCACATTTACAAATGAAGAAACCAATGCTTAGAAAAGTTAAATAATGTGCCCAGGGCCCTAGAAAGCTCAGAGGAGGGAGGGCTGGAAGTGTCACCTTGGCTCCCTCCTCTGAGCTTCCCTGAGTACCTGGTCTCACCTGTGTGTTTGGAATGGTTGCTGCCCAGAGACATTTCTCAGTCACTTTGATCCCTAGATTTCCTGGAGTCCTGAGCCAAGTGCTTTGTTCCTATTTGTATCTAGATTAGTCAGTTATTTTATGAATGAATTAATAGCTCTATCAGCTGCTAATTTACATCCATGTGCCCTTAAAATGTTCTGCAGCACCGAGTGAATGATCTCATCTCACTCTTCCATTGGGACTTTTTCTATGTGTGTATTACAAACATCTTGAGGAAAAAAGCAGTTGAGGCAGTGTTTTCCCTGGACCAGGATTCACTAGATGTGCTACTGAAGCAAAATAGTCCTCTCTAGGGCTGGAGCTGGGATAGGGTGGTTCCTGAAGGAATCATTGCTGGTCATAATCAGCCCATTTATTCTGTCAAGACCTTCCCTGGACTGGCCCTGTCAAATCCAAGCAGAGAATGCCATTGAAATTTCATCAGCTTCCTAAAGTTAATAGCTCTGCTTTATAATTTGCTGACCTGAATGGAATACCTTCCCACCAGTGATAAAGGGAATGGTTTGGTTAATCCCTGTGCATTATCTGGAAGTTTACTTCCACGTTCCCTCACAGTCATCTGTATTTTGTTGGTGGCGGTATCTTCTTTTCTTTAGAGAAATGATGAAGTGCAGAAGGGCTGCTTTAGATTGCTGAGACACATGCAGAGCCCATCTAAATTCACTTTGCTGTGGCTTTTGGATATGCTCTTTGTTTTAAACTACTGTAACATCAATTGGATGCCAGAGTTCATCATGTCATTTACCTTTATATCAGTAATTAACATTGTGCCCATTATTTCTCAGATGCCAATGTCAATGTCATCTACATCTGCTCTCATCCCATGAATGATGAGTTAAAGCTGTACTACAAAAAACTCTTGAGTCTACAAGCAGCTGTCGTATCGGGGAACTATGAGGATAGGAGTGACCTGCAGAACAGGTTCAGAATTATCACCCCTGAAGCTGTAAACATCTTCACTGTGAGTTTGTCGTCTAATTACTATGGCTTCAGGGATGCAGTAAAATTAAATTGGAAATTTTATAACTTGCGACGCTCTGGTACACATCAGTGAAATATTATTGCAAGTTTAACAGCTTTGCTGATTAGACTACTAGTTGGACTGTAGGAAATAAATACCACAGTTTAACTTTCAAACTTAGCTGAGCTGCCCCTGCCCAGTTTCTCTGTGGCAGAAGCCTAATTGCAGCTACTGGAAAGTATAATCAAATAGGTAGATTTATAACATTTATCACTCCTTTTTCTTAATTTATGTGGATTTCACTAGGACAGTAAAAGTCTGGCCAGGCCTATGCAGCCATAAAACTACTCAGGGAGAGAAAGTGGACCAGGGCCCCAAATTTCTGCCTTTCCCACAGGTACTCCTTGTTACTTTCATTCCTTTGGGGAAGTGAACCTGATGTTCATATCACATGGTTCTGTATGAACAAGGTTCACATTTTAACATACTGATTTTTAATGGATAGAATGGACTCTCATATCTGTACAAGAGTTATTAAGAAATGAATGGAACCAGGAAGGCAGAGTTCTAGAAAAAGGCAGTGCAACAGATGATCTGAAGAGGACTTCTCTAGGTTTTAAAAAAAACTTAACCCCCCCCCCCCCCCCCCGCCACATTTGATTATCTAATGGGCTACCAATTTTGAAGTTTGTTTAAAAAAAACAAAGACTGCATTTGCTAGTAGATAGCACTCTCCATTTACAGATGAGGAACACCGTAGTCAGCTCTCTCTCTATATTACCAGACAAAGTGGCGGCAGGGAGGGGGATTAAACCCCAGCAGGGCTGCAGGGGAGGCATGCTGCTTTGTCTCTGCTCAGCATCTTCTGCATCCACTCTCTTCTCTCATTAGAGGGACACCTCAGTGTTCCTGATGGCGCTCTGCTTAGCTTTGCTTCATTGGCACATCTGGTTGTGGAAAGAGAGGACAGGTACAAACTATCACAACTTACTTATACTCTTGGGATCTCTCATATCCTCCATCAAAAGTAGGGATCTCTGGTGCTTCCTGGCTATCCCCTGCCCTCAATGGCAATTGATGTAGATGTTAAGAAGCAAAGAAGAAAACCACCAAAACCCATTTGTGTTTAGTTAAACTGTTGATATTCTCAGAGCCAGAAACTCAAGCTAACACCTGCTAGCTGCCAGTAAAGAGCGTGTGCGCATCTGAAATGCCTGTAGACACTGAGAGGTCTGGGCAAGGAAGGGGATTTGTGATTAGGAGAGTAGGTAAAGTAACATTTCTCGGACTCTCAGCATGCATTTTCTTGTTTGAGCCTCACAAAACGTAGCAACACAGAAATCATTGCTCTCCTTTTATTGCCGCAGAAACCCAAACTCATTTTCTAGGTCAGTGTCCCTAGCAGGGCCAGATTGTGAACCAAAATCCGCCTCCTCTAGGTCACTATTACACATGGGAGTGACTGTTTCGTTTGTGGATGACCCAGTGGCCTCGGGCAAGCCTCCTGAGCTCTCTTGTCCTCTGTTCTTCATCTATGAAATGGGGTGATGGATTGGGTGATTCCAAAGTCCTCTCCAAGTCTATAGTCCTCACTCTGAGAAGGTTGCCCTTGCAGTGCCCTTTCCGGCTTCCAGGCTAGAGCCAGGCAGCTGGCACCCTTGACAGCCTCAGCTCCAGCCAGTGCAGGTCTGCATCTTGCTGAGCAGAAACAGGTAGGCAAGGTTTGAAGTACTTAATATTGCTGCTTAGAGCTTAAATTCAAATGATTTGAGTGATTAATCACTCATAGGCAATCAACTTTTTAAAACACAGAAATTAAACCCTCACTTTCAAACTGGTTCTGTGCCTGTTTAGCTATTGCTTTCTCTCTTTTTAATGGGTCTGGGAGATGGTGTCAGTGCTGGTTTTCATTCAAATGGATGGCTTTGAGGAGAGTTCTTAAAGCGTGCCAAAAATCTGTTTGTGCATCTCTCCAAGTTACTCTGTAAAGCTAGACTTTGTAATGGTAAGTGTGCTTGTATAAAAGTCATCATGTCTATTTTGGAGCATTTTAATGTTTATGAAGACATTCTAAACAACTGTCTTTGTCTCAGGTCAAAAATAAGAAATAAGTGGTGGTAAAAATGAATGTAGCCACAAGGAAGGGCATTAGGAACATGTTAGATCTTTGTCATCCATGGTTCTTTGCTATCTGGAACTGGTGATGCTGAGTTTCTCTAATGGCCTCACAAGACCTAAGGACAGTAGTGTGTCATCTGCCATCACTTATGCACATTTGAATCTTTATTAAACACACACTGAAGATAATACTAGGGTACCATCATGCCTGAAGACTAAGGCATGCCCAGAAAGACATGGAGCTAGAGAGAATACTTGTTGACAGAGATACATAAATCTAGAGGAGATGGAAATGTACCCTGGCTGGACATGTCCTCAGAGCTTGAACTTGATTGCTGTATCTGCTTTCCCCTCTTCATAGTTCATAAACCCACAGGCCTTCACTTCTCACTTCGTAAGATGAGCAAAGTAAGTGTGGTAGCTGTAGCACACCAACCGTGCTAACGGTTCAAATCCTCTACTTTATGGTCAGAGCTGTGTGATTTTGAACAAATCATTCATCTCATAGCAAGGACTGTGGTGTGGATCAAATGAGAGGTGGGGTGACAAAGACTTGGAACTCCTTTTTTAAAAGTTTAGTTTATTTTTAATTTTGTATGTGTGCATGTGTAGGTGCTCACGGAGACTGGAAGAGGTTGTTGGATCCCCAGGGCTAGAGTTGTTGTGAGCCACCTGGTGTGCTGGGAACTGGGTGCTGGGAACTGAACTTGAGTCCTCTGGAAAAGCAGCAAGTGCTTTTACCTATTGAACTGTCTTTCCAGATCCAGCTCTGAGCATCTTAATCTATCATCAGATACCCTATTGTTATTCAAGTCAGCAGCTCTGGATGTGATGTCTTTGTTTCACATTTCCACACTGAAGTGATTGTGGGGAAAAGAGAGCAACTGAGTGAGCAGGAGGCTAGGTGATGAACAAGCAGAGCTGACCACATCCACCGTGCCGGCATTCGCTGGTGTCCAATGGAACGCTGACTCGCCTAGAGCTGTACTCTTGGAAGTGCCTCTGAAGTGTGAACTGACGTTATGCTAGAAAAGTAATACTGTATGGACCGAAGAGGCTTAGACTTAAACTCCTGGCTTGGAGGAGGGGTCCAATAGTAGATTATCTAATTTTTCTCAGAGGATCTCTGGGTTTTTCCCTTTTCTTACTGTGGCAAACTATGTACAAGATAAAATTTTGCCGTCTCAGACATTTTTAAAGGGACAGTTCTGGAGTGTTAAGTGCATTCACATTGTACAAGTGTTACTACCATCTACCTTAGAACTTTCCTCGTCCCAGCAGAAGCTCTGGACACATTCCATAATAAACATAGAAGCGCTGTGGCTGTACTTAAGAATTCTTTCAGAGATGGAAGGACCTTAGAGACTTCCTGTCCAACCTCTCACTTGAATATAAGGAGCTGAGTTTCAGAAAGGCAGAGTGTTCTGTGCCCCAGCTTCTTAACTCCGGGTTGCAAACCACATGTGATGGCTGTGAAAATGTTTTTCAACATTCTATGACCAATAGTTAATTCAAAATCAAATCCTAATGAGTCCAACACATTTGTGTTTATGTCACATGACACAAATGGTCTGTAGCCTCAGTTCTGGCCATACAGCTTGTACACTTTGCATTATACATGCCTTCATGGCAAACACATTTCCATTTTGAAATGTTGCTTGTATTTTTTATGTGTATGAGTGTTTGGCCTGCGTGTATGTCTCTGTACCACATCTGTGCCTGATGCCCACTGAAGCCAGAAGGCTTCAGATCTGAAGCCAGAAGAGGGCATCAGATCCACTGAAACTAGAGTTTCAGGCACTTGTAAGCCACCATGTGATTGCTGGGAACCTAACCCAAGTCCTTTGCAAGAGCAGCAAATGCTCTTAACCACCAAGCCATCCTCCAGCCCCAAACAGTGCCAACTAACACTGCCTAAAACACCTCTGCTCAGCTGGAGACGATGGCATATTATGAATTGCAGTGTTTTTACCCCATGTCATAGGGTTTCTGTTGCTATGATGAACACCATGTCCACAAGCAACTTGGAGAGGAAAGGGTTTATTTCATCTTAGAGTTTATAGTCTATCCTGAAGGAAAGTCGGTGCAGAAACTGAAGGCAGGAACCCAGAGGGAGGAATTTGAAACCGAGACCATTGAGGATTGCTGCTTACTTGCTTGCTTTCTATGACTTGCCCAACTTGCTTTTTTCTACAATTCAGAACCACCTGCCCAGGGATGGCATCACCCCTAGTGAGGCAGTTGTGTGCCACCATGTGATTATTGGAAACCTAAACCAGGTCCTCTGCAAGAGCAGCAATGTGGGCCCTCAATCAATAAAATGCCTCTTAGGCTTACCTACAGGCCAATCTGATAGAGGCATTTTCTTAACTGAGGTTCCTCTTCCCAGATAACTCTAGCTTGTGTTAAGTCAACAAAACTTAACAAACACACTGTACATACATATTTTTCTGCTTTTATAAGAGTATGGTTTAATTACAGAAATCAAAGACATTTGATATTTTCCTATCGCCATTCCCCAGCAAGTAAGTATCAAATTTGTGTCTTTGCATTGCATTCTGTGAGACTGTTTGCTTTTTAAAACTTGTTGTTTGAGAGGCTGGAAAGATGGCTCAACTGTTAGGAGCACTTCCTGCTCTTCCAGAGGACCCGGGTTAGGTTCCCAGCACCCACATGGTGGCTCATAATACCTATAACTCTAGTTGGAGGGGCTCTCATGCACTCTTCTGCCTCCATGGGTCCCTGCACAAATAAACATGGTGCACATAAGCTCACATGGGCACACACCCATACACATAAATCAAAAATGTATTTAACAGGCTGTTGAGTTTCTGACTGAGTTATAGTTTTAAAAACTATTCAATTAATTTTGGCTTGGGATTTGAACAGAATTTCCAGTAATTTCTGAAATGTCCCTAAACACACTTTTGGCATTTTGTATTATGTATTTATGCAAAGTAGCATTTTTAACATTGATGACTATAAAATAAAAATATTGATCAACTCTGAGAAAATATTGAAGATGTTCTACACCCTACAGTATCAAATATTTAGCAAAGACTTAATTTTTTTATAAAAAATGAACAAGCACAATCTCATTAGCAAATGAATTTGCTTTCATCTTTAACAAGTGGTAAAATATGCATATACCAAAGAATTGTTTTAAAATAAATTTGTGATTTATTATCAATAAAAGTTTGATTTGTATAACTATTTATAAACACCTGGAGTTGCATAAAAATTTCTCATGGGAGCCAGGTGGTGGTGGCACATGCCTTTAATCCCAGCACTTGGGAGGCAAAGCCAGGCAGATCTCTGTGAGTTCGAGGCCAGCCTAGTCTACAGCGCGAGATCCAGGACAGGCACCAAAACTACATAGAGAAACCCTGTCTCGAAAAAAAAAAAATTCTCTGGGGGATGGGGTGAGACGCAGGAAAAAGTTTAAGCAGCGCTGTTCTAAATCACCCAGCAAGCTGCAGACCCATTTAAGACTGAGAGCTAGGGCCTTTCCTAGTTCAGATATCTTGCTTGCACACTTGCAAGATATACCCTGCAACCATTTAAGAATGGGTGCATTGGATGCTCTTAAACACAGTCATTCACAGTTCTTCACATCTTTGTGTTTAGATAAATACATTTTCCTTAAAATTGTACTAGGTACCACCTTCTAAAACCCCTTCAATTCCTCAAGCATCCAGTACCTTTGCACTATATTATTTACATGACATTTTAATGGTTTTACTTTATTTATTTATTTACTTAATAATAAACTTTTTTTTATTATTAAGGTTTCTCTATGTAACAGCCCTGGCTGTCCTGGAACTCTCTTTGTAGACCAGACCAGCCTCAGACTCACAGAGATCCGCCTGCTTCTGTCTCCCGAGTGCTGGGATTAAAGGTGTGTGCCACCATGCCTGATTCTAATGGTTTTATTTTTAAAAGAGAATTTTCCCCATAAAAATAGTACAATCATTTATGAACTATTGGCCCAATGTTATGCATGTTCATGATCTTATTTCAGCCTTGGAGCAACTCCAGCATGCAGGTAATTTTTTTTTATTCTAGTTTGACACATAAAGAAATGGGCTCATGGAGTCTAAGTCAGATGTACTTGACTACAAACTCCCAGCACTTTGTTGGGTTCCACGCTCTCTTCTCTTTAACAGCATGTAAACACAGTGCAGCAATACAACAGTAGACGTAGTCTACGGCTCTAATATTCCATTCCATCCTTGGGCAATGGCTTTTCCATGCCCATCTCCACCTTCTGAAAACCTCCCGATGCCTCGAAATGTACTTCGGCCAGCACTTCCTTTCATGATCACTCTTCTGCCATTCACTAAGTGCGTACCATGCCCATGCACTAGTGCAAGTACTTCACAGTGCACTGTCTCATTCAACCCACAGCATCCCTAAGGCTAGTACAGTTACACTCATCTTACAGAGGAGGAAATGGAAGCTTGTAGAAAATAATTAACTTTGATATAGATTAAAACAGTGGAAAGAGAAGAGAGAGTGGAGAGGGGAGGGAGGGAGAGACAGAGACAGAGACAGAGACTATGTCTTATATGTGCTGTCCCACTCCTTGAAAACTGAACT
>CABHPH010146046.1:0-25969 GCA_902168325.1 Peromyscus nudipes | reverse complement strand
AGGAGAGACATCTGGTCAGTGGGTGTTAGAAGATGAGAGTGTCACTCAGAAGAGCCATTCAGGGGCATTTGCTGAAACATCACTAACCAATTGTCTTAGTTAGAGTTTCTATTGCTGTCAAGAGACACCATGACCATGGCATCTTTTATAAAGGAAAACATTTAATTGGGGCTAGCTTACAGTTCAGAAGTTTAGTCCATTACCATCATGGTAGGGAACATGGTGGTGTGCAGGCAGACATCGTGCTGGAGAACAATCTGAGAGTTCTACGTCCTGATTGGCAGGCACCAGAGAGAGACTGTCTACCACACTGAGCATAGCTTTAGCATATAAGACCTCAAAGCCGACCCCTACAGTGACTATTGCCCTTGTTGTTAACTCCAACAAGGCCACACCTTCTAATAGTGCTACTCCCTATAGGCCAAACATTCAAACATCTGAGTCTATGGGAGCTATTCCTATTCAAATCAGCACACTTATCACAAAAGGATGTCTCCTCACTTCCAGAGTGTATGAACTTTGGCCTCTTAAACTGTGGGTGGAGCAACTGAATGTGGAGGTCAGAAAATGTGGCAGCAGTAAAAGTGTCTGAATGCATGGGGAACAAATTTCAGCCTCTGTTCTGAGCATGCAGCATGCATACTCTGTGTGGCGTATGCCGTGTTCACTCACCAGAGCCACGGACCCTGCCCAGAGCACCTCAGCTCAGACTGCAGTGTTTTTAGTGTCCACACAAAGTGTCTGCTCTTACAGCAGCAAAATGGTGGAATCACAAGAAACACTGTTTTAGTATTTCCCTCCTGCCATCCCCCAGCATGTATCAACTTAGTATCTCTTCAGAGTGTATTGTGTTAGAATATTTCATTTCCTAAAAATGCTGTTTGAGTGTGTGACCTGAGTCTCATTTAAAAAGAAAAACAGTCAAATGAATTTGACTTGGGATTGAGACAGAATTTCCAAACTTTTCTGAAATGGCCGTAAATATTCTTCCATTTTGTTCTCTGTGTTTATGCAAAGCAAAGGCCTCAGCATTTTTTTTTATAAAACCAAAGTATCAGTCAACTACGAGAAGCTCTGAAGATGCCCACGCCCTGTGCCCTGCGTGTCAAACACTCAGCCAAGACTTAATTCTTAATGTAAAGAGAAACCAGTATATTCATCCCCATTCCTATGCAATTTTGCTATCATCATTAGTAAATGGTGAAATTATGTCAATGGAATTGTTTTTGCAATGACTTTCTTTATGGTTTATTAGTAATAAATTCTTGATTTAGGTAATTCTTTTATGTACCTAAATACTTAGGGTAGGATAAAATTTTCCCAAGCCTAAAGAGATCAAAGTAAGACTGTTTAAAAAAAAAAAAAAAAAACGTCTACAGCACAGGACACTTCTCTTCAGCTTGGACGGAGAAAGTGTAAGGTTCAACTTTCAAAATCCCCAGCTGTCCCTTATAGAGGCAGAGTTTCCAAGAACCCAAGCAGAAGGTGCGCTTTGGAGTCTCCATCTCAAACCACAGCCTTGAAAGCTGGAACAGACACCACATAATGGGGATGCACTCCCAAAGCCAAGCTGGGCTTCCTGAGATTCTGCCACTTTGCTGACAGACACTTTGTGTGGGCATTAAAAATACTGCAGTCTGAGCTGAGGTGCTCTGGGCAGGGTCCGTGGCTCTGGTGAGTGGACACGGCATACGCCACACAGAGTATGCATGCTGCATGCTCAGAACAGAGGCTGAAATTTGTTCCCCATGCATTCAGACACTTTTACTGCCGCCACATTTTCTGACCTCCACATTCAGTTGCTCCACCCACAGTTTAAGAGGCCAAAGTGCATACACTTCTCCAGGTGAGGAGACAACTTTGTGTGGTCAGTATGTTTCAGCAAATGCCCCCGAATGGCTCTTCTGAGTGACACTCTCATCTTCTAACACCCACTGACCAGATGTCTCTCCTGCCTGGATGGAAGAGGAGCTGGGGAGGCTTCACTGATGTGTGCACCCATGAAAGCAACCTTGAGAATGCCACATGAAACGGGACAAGACTGAGTCACGTGGGCAGAGAGGAGGAGGAAGGGAGAGGAGGAGATGACCATGGGAGAGAAACAATTGGATGTCTATGCCTCTCATCTTTAAAAAACACAACAGTAGCCACAGATGTGACTGACTCAAGTGTGGCCTTCATGTGTCAGGGCCAGCAGCACCTCTGTGGTTTTGGTAGAGGGGCCTGGTGGTGGCCTGGCTCCCCAGTCCACAAAGCAACAGCAGAGTGTGGGAAAGACCTGCCACCACAGGTCATATTCTGTTTCCTGGCAAGCTGTTGACTTCTGTTAATACCCAACACTAACTCCACCAAAGCATTTATTTCCAAGGATGCCAAGTAAGTAACTTAGAGTCATTTTCCCCTTTGGTGCTGGGAAAATTGTCACTGGATAAAATGGGTGTAGGGTGAGCACAGGGAACATGTTTGGGGGTTCCTGTTCACCTGTGGAACAGGTTTTTGGTGGCTTACCTAGGGCTGAGGCTCCTGCATTGACAAGAATAAAAACTAAGTGGTGAATATAGACTTGTCCTTTGGACAGTTGTGACCACCTCTCCCCTTTAGCTCTTGTGGGTATGTTTGCCATGTACCTTCTCATGTCCACTTCAATTACAGATACAAGTGACACTGGGCCCAGGTGTCTTTACTTCCTTAGAAGTCATGGCTACCAGATGGATGATGGGTAGGAATGAGATAGAACTAACCTCTTATTTGCTCTTCCAGCTGGGTCCCCATCATTCACTCTTTTGTCAATCACTGCCCAAGTCATCCTGGAGTCCTCCACTCCAGAGAAGCCCATGGCTGTACCTTTTATTGAATGTGCTGATCATTGTAAAAGCAGCAAGATGTGAACTCTTTATCTGCTCACAGAGTTGGACACAAAGAGCCTTCTGACTTTCAAGGGTGTGGAAGAAACTCTTTGGGTATTTTGACAACGAATGTGTTCCTTGAGCATAGTGTGTGTGTGTGTGTGTGTGTGTGTGTGTGTGTGTGTGTGTGTTTTGAATTTGATATTTATAAAACTTAAGGTCTCTCTTTTTTTCTAGGTGGGGCCATTTTGCTCATTAACTCAGTCACATCAGGTAGCCTAGGACATCCCAAGCTCACACAGAATCAATGACAATAACCAGTCACTCTGTGTGTGGCTAAGGATACCTATGAATATGCCCAACACAGAACCATAAATTCATTTCAAATGTTATGAGACATAGGGATGCTTGGCTTTTATAACTTGACTGCACAGTTCTCAGTATGAACTTAGTAGATGACATCGTGCCACGGCATAAGAGGTTGGGCACATCTGGCTGGCTGTAGGACTCTGCACTGGCTTCACTAGCTCCTCACAACCTCTCTCAGGGCTATAATGATGAAACATTGAGGCCCCCTGTCTGTCTGGGTACCTTGAATCAAAGCACTGTGATTCCAAGGCTGCCTCTGGCACAGTACTTGGCTTCCTCTTCCTCATCTACAAGTAGAATCCTTGGGGCTCCTGCCTTGTAGCCCTGATAAGATATTTTCATGTATAAAGCATAGAGGAGGATACCTGCCCAGTGAACATCAGTGACCATCATTGTTAATGTCAATGCAGCAATAAAAATAGTATTAGTGTAGTAGGAATTATGATTATTTCCGTGTACAGGCTGAGTGTCACTAGCCTCAAAAATCAAGACTCTGAAATGCTCTCAAATCTGCATCCTTCTTCTCGTTGACACGACGTTACCCGTGGCAGAGAAGCCGGCATGCCCTCATGGGTTAGGAAATCAAAATGAACTGAATATATGAACTGAATTACCCGGAGGTTGTTCGTAGGAGGCATGGATCAAACATAAATAAAATTCATCATCGGACTCGGGTCCCAGCCCCAAGTTATCTCATTGTGCATATTCAAATATTTCAAGGCCCATTCCCAACGGTCAGAGAGCTTCAATAGGTATGGTCCCAAGGGTCTTGCCCAAAGCCTACCTTATTTGTGACAGCAACATGTGGGTGTTCGTGGAGGCCTCACTAGTACATTTTCGTACAAGGTATCTTAAATGTGGCGTGCTTTAACAGAGGCAGTGTGGCTTGCCTGAGAAGAAATCCACTTTGGCTTAGAAACAGTGACTCATTGGCATCGTGGTCGATTTTCTCCACAGACCAAAGGGAGGAAAGGCAGTTTTAGCCGGAAGTGCCAGAACCTTCTAGAAGCCCTGTGTCCTGCCTGTCCACCTACCAGCGGAGCCTGTTCAGATGGGTGAAGGACTCAGTTAGCCCCGGGAGCAGAAGTATTTCCATAATCACCACGAGAGGGCGCCACAGAGCCATGGGGTGATGACAAGTGGCCTCTTGGCTCTGCGTTGGCAAATTCAGGCATGATTTTCTCCCTGGCCTCTTGGCTTTCCTCTCTCAAGGCTCCTCGCCCACGGGACTGCTTTCTCTTCCTCTTGATGTCATACTTTTACACCAGCAGGAAATTGTGTTCGTTGGAAACCAAGCAGACTGGCACGCAGTCGGATAACTAAAAGGTTACAAATAATACCGGAAAAGCAAGAGTTGTTCATTAAAACAAGTTACTAAAACAAAAGGGAACAGAGAGCACAGAAATGATTTTTTTTTTTAACGTCCTGGGTTTGCATGGATCTACTGAGTTCAAAATAAGATGCATATTTTTCCCAAGCACTTCTTCATAGTTTAACAACTGTGAGGGCCCTCATGGATGGTTGAGGCTGGTGTGTTAGCTCAAAACTTGGAGTCTGACTTCTGCACCTCCACACCGTCTTGCTTGTGGGATTAGTTAAATGATGAAAATGCTGCCTGTGGCCTGACCGCACCGAATGATTTTTGAACAATTACCTAACTCTTCCTCGTCTTAAATGCTTGATTTTTTTTTCATAGTGACACTATCGTGCTGAGCGAGGGGGCTAAATCTGAAGGACAGCCATTAAGAGAAAGGAGAGAGATGAGGGGCTCTGATCCACCAGAAGGTAAGAGCTTGAGCCTGGAGTGTCCCCCAGGTACACAGCAATATGAGTAAGTCCAGCCATGGAAGTCAGTGTGAAAAACAATCCACTCACAGGATAGAAAAGCATGCACTGCATATCAACCTCACTGTTTTCTAACTTCTCTGTCTGTATTAATAGTGCAAAATAATGGAATTCTCTACAACACCTTCATACATGTATATGTTACGTCCATTAACCACATTAGCTCCCCCTCACTTCCTATGACCACACTCTAATTTCCTTTTTAAGAAATGAATCATCCTGGTGCATTTTCAGAGGGAGGTTCCCTCAGAGCTCCTCAGAGAACCCCAGATACACAGGGGGCCACTAGGACCCTGTCTTCTCTCGCTGACAGCTGTCGCCTGTTTGGCTAAGCACTGGGGAGTTCATCCTAGGGTTGAGAAGTCACAGGCAGCCTGCTACATGAAATAGCTGTCTTACCAGAAAAGGAGAGAAAGTCAAGTGCCAGGAAAGTAATGAGATGAGGCTTGCTGTCCTGAACCAATAGGATGGGACGGGGACAGTGCTAGACACTGCAAGACTCTATCTCCTGGAAGAACTGAGGGATATAAATACTACAGTTTTGTCCCAAGTCTGCAGGCCACCATTTTTGCCTTTTCTCTAGGCTGATGCCCGACTTTGCAAGGCTGTGAGACGCACTGCTTCCTTGCTGCTATTCTGGTCCTCCTGGATTCCTATTATGAAGCGAGGGTCATTGTTTCCCTCACCTTCATCTTCCCATGGAGTCACCTTTCTGCTTCAGATCCTTTTGCAAACTCAAGGTCCCATATGAGAGAAATTCCATGACATTTGTCTTCCTGTGTCTAGCTGCTTCCCGAACACCATAATCTCCAGTCCCATCCATTTCCCTGCAAACAGGATAATTGGGTTCTTCTCTGCTACGTGCATAGTGCGCATTCTGCAACCATTTTGGTGACAAGTGCCTGCTGCCTTCCTGGCTCCCTCCAGCTGCTCTAGCCTAGATTCGAGCAGGTCTATACTGAGCACTGGCCTCACATCTTCCCAGAACTACAGTCACATATTGAGTCTTGCCAAGCTTTTGATGTGACATCACCCCCAGGATAATGAAATCCAGATGGAAAAGGAGCTGAATGTCCACACACTGGCTACTTGCTTGGAGGAGAAATTGGTTCTCACTTGCTAGGCTGACAAAAATTGTGATTTTTTTCACGTGAGTGTCAATCAAACAACACCACAATTTTTGTTTTCAAATGTGAGGATAGAACCTTCTTTCAGGGACATCTGTCGTTTCTCACAGTCAGTTTAATTTTTCATTGAGGAAAGATAGGGAATAAAAAACAAACACCAACCAGTCCCAGGTCCCCAGCAGAATCTGAGGCTACAGCCCATGTGATGCCTCCACCTCCCACCCTGTCCAGCCAGAAGATTTGGGCTATGGGGTTAATGGTAGGGAACAAGATGAACTGGATGTTCACACTCGAAACCTAGCCTCCCTACAGCAGGAAACAGCACACCAGAGAAAGGTGTGTTCAAACAAGGGCACAGTCACTTGTGCACCTCCCTGGTCTGGGCCCAGCTGGAGTCTGACGTATAGAATGAGATGCAGGGTCCTTTCCTGGGGTGCTTGGAGTCAGAATTGCACACACAGCTTAGGATGAGAGTGGGGAATTCTGCTTCTTAGTCTAAACCCTCCAGGGCACCCCCTGGTCTCCGTTTCTTATGAACTATCCTCCCTGGGATAGTCAGGCAACAGGCTTAAGCTGAGCAGCAGAAGCTGGGTGAGAGCCCAGGGCTTTGGGGTCCTTCCCAAATTAGGAATCTGCTGTGGATAACCAGGAGACTGTGAAGTCCTTGCATTATGGCAACTAATAGGATCTCCAAACGTGTTCTGGATAGGGGTGCCCTCAATGTTCCAACCTTCAAGGACCCAGAAAAACTAACTCTCTTTGAGCTGAGAGGGCCCTTGGCCATTGAGCTCCAACCACTTGGCAGCATTCAGTGGCCAGGACACGAAGCTGGCTTTGTGTGTTTGTCATCCAAAGAACAGAAAGGAATTTTCCACTTTCTTCATCTTGAAACACATCCTGTATTCACTCACTAGACAAGCATGTGTCGGGGAAACGTTTATAAATGGAAAGCAGGGCCAAGAGCTGGGGAAAGGTCAGCTGTGACATTGCAGAAAGCCATCTGAGTCACTGCAGGGTCCCACACATGGCTAGAAGAAACTCAGAGTCAGCCCCCACCTAGAGTTCCCCACTCATCTCCCTGGGATAGCATGGGATCAACCAAGAGCTTCCACATAAGTATCTTCTGTGTGTCTATGGCTTGCTTTTTCAGGACAGGGTCTCACTGTGTAACCACCTTGAGCTCACAATCCCCCTGCCTCAGCCTCTCTGCCATTGGGATTGCAGTCTATACCATCACACTCAGCTTGCATATAATATATATATATAAACCCAATTGGTCTTCTGGAGAAAGATCATGCCTACCTGGACCCCCTATGGGATATGCCTCAGTCTCTCCTCAGGCCATTTTCACGGACAAACCATGGTGAACAGACCCCAAGAGTGTGGGTTTTGTGGCTACCTTAGTCACTCCAGAGTAACCCGGGGCTCAGCACCTGTATTTCACCTTCTCTCTGACATGCTCACCGCTCTCAGCCCCACCTCCAGGTCAGCTCTGGACACACAGCAGCACAGAGACTCCGCTGCAACAGGAATTTCCGCTGCCACCCTGTAGCTCTGCACCAGGTCCCTCTGGCCTAGCATGCAGGAATGAACATTGCCGCTCCCCTTCACACAACCTGCCTCTGTGCAGTAACTATTGAACACAGGGCCCCTCTTTCTTATAATAGGACATTGAAACCAGCTCTTGGTAAATGGACATGCCGTATTTCAGTTGCAAAGCCAAACCAATTCAAGTACTTGCTTTCTGCCACATGGTCATCCTACTGTGCTGTTAAAAGTTAGCAGAAATTTAAAACATGAATGTTCTGCCATGAAATGGAAAATAACACGGGAATTTCTGAGCATGGAAAATGGCAAGCATTTGGTGTGAGTTTCATACTTCCACTTCCTGCTCTGTTAAGACATTTATGGTGTGTGTGTGTGTGTGTGTGTGTGTGTGTGTGTGTGTGTGTTTGTGTGTGTGTGTGTGTACCTAATGTGTGTAATGTGTGTTGGGGCATCTGTGTGTGTACAGAGGTCACAGGACAGCTTTGTGGAGTCAGTTCTCTCCCTGCATCTTACAGAGGTTTTTGGGGTGCACTCAGGTCGCCAGGCTTGTACCCTTTGATTTATCTCACCAGCCCCACTTCTTCGTCTTTACCATCTTGCTGTGTGTCTAATCGCTGAAATAGGGTTTTCGAGTAATTTTTGGTTAGCAAATAAAATAATGAGTTTTATTATATTTTTATACATGCATATCTTTAAACTTTGCTCGTATTGACCATCTGGAACCCTCTTCTGTCCCCCCCTTCTCTGCCTGCTAGTCACCCCTAAAATAGTCCTTATTCTGATTTTATGGCATATATGTTGTATATATAAGAGAATTATAGATTCCTCCATCTTTACCCTCTCTTATTCCCCCATACCCACACTCCAAAGAGGCCCCCTTCTACTTTTATGGCTTATGTTCTGAAAACATGAATTCTGCATGTAAGAGAAAGCATGCACTGTGTGTCTTTCTGTGTCTGAATTATTTTGCAAAGCATGAGAATCCACAATTCTATCCGTTTTCCTACAGATGACATGATTTCATTCTTCTTCACAGCTGAATAAAGCTCCCCTATGAATGTACTACTTTTTTTCCCCCTCTGTTCATGGGCGTTCAGGTTGCTTCTGGATCTTGGCTGTTGTAAACAGTGCAGCCACAAACACGGAGGCACTAGTGTCTCTGGAGCGTGTTAGCAGAGATTTCTTCGTGTATATGCCCAAGAGCGGGACAGCTGGGTCACATGGCAGGCCTGTTTGGTATTTGTTGTTGTTATTTGTTTGTTTGCTTGCTTTTGAAGAGCCTCCACACTGATTTCCATAGCCATTGCACAAGTTTACACTCCCACCCCACATGCACGAGGGCCCCTTTTCTGCCCTCTCACAGCTATCCAAGATACAAGAGTAGAAGAATATGCACTGAATAGCAGAAAGGTGTGTTCTCATAATTGCCTTGTGGACACAATCTAGTGATGGAGTAGCTTGAACGGGAGGAATTCCCAGGCTCTCCCATCAGCCCTCCACTGGGATTCAGCATAGCCTTTGATGCGGTAACTGATGATCTCTATTCTAGGTGTAGAGCTAGAAGTATTTTTTATCCAATAGGGATTCATCCTAGACTCTCCAGTGGATGTCTAGAACTGAGAATAATACCAAACCCTGTACACCCATATACACAAACACACACACACATAAATATATACATACACACTTTCCTCTATGATCACACCTATGATACAGTTTAACTTAAAATTTTGATACAGTAAGAGATTAATAACTATACCTGACAGTAAAGAAGAACAATTTATAAAATTGCATTTATATACTGCAACCAAAGTCACATGAATGTGGTCTCTCCTGCTCTTTCCCCTGCTACACTGATCCTTCTTAGGCTGATGAGATGATATTTGAAGGAAGAACCTGAATTACCAGCATGACTATGCTCGCACTTTGGAGCCATCACTAAGTGAAATAAGAATTACGAGAACCCAAGCTATTGAGTGCCTAACTGGTGGGTAGCATATACAGTTCGGATACTTTATTTAGACAAGGAGGTGGTGGTTCCTAAGAATGGCATGGAGCTTAACAACTTACTCTTTACTTCTGGAATTTTCCATTTGGTTGTTTTAGAATGCAGTGGCTGAAGCCAAGAAAAGAGAATCATCAATGAGAGCAGACGACTCTACAAACGCTACTTTAAGCTTTTCTCGACTACCACGACCCCAAAAAAGAATGCCTCTGCATCCCTGCTACAGAAACTCTGGAGGTAGCATAGTCCTAAAGGGAAATTGCCAGGACTGCCCTTCAAAACTCTGCAAGTTCCTCCTCTCGAGAACCAAGAGCAAACAAACAGGAAAGTGAGAGAGAGGGCCACTAGGAATGGAACCTTGTGAATGTTCAGGGGATCAGGAAGAGCTGGGATGCCTACCTAACGGGGACAGGACAACAGCTATCAGCAAAGTCTGGCAGCCTGCACCCTACCTAGCTCACACAACGTGGGGAAGAGACACATAGTCCATAAGCTCCCATGCAGAACACATTGTCTCCAAGGTCAGGGACATACCACCTCCAGTGCCGTGTGTGTGTGTGTGTGTGTGTGTGTGTGTGTGTGTGTGTGTGTGTACAAGAAAGAGAGAGAGAAACAGATAGACAGACAGACAGACAGACTGACTGACTGACTGATTGACTTTAAGAAACTAGCAGAAGGTCTAGGATTTCCTGAAGCCATGTCTACTGAGTGGCTGAGTTCCCCTCATGCAATTATTGCTTCAAAGTTCTATCAGGCATATCTAATTGACCTCTGAGTGACGCATTTGTCATGCCATACGGTATTTTCCAAATTGTTTCTATTGCTCAGGCCTGTCACTAAATGAGGAAAGTCAGGGAGGATAATCAGCATCTCAGCAGCCCTCATCTCCTCCCCCTCTTCACCTCCCCTTCCCCATCCTGCCCCCACTGCCTCCCCCACTCGTGTACATGAAGGTGGTGGGGTTTACCCTGAGACTCCCAGGAGGAAATAGGGCCCTAGGCAATAGGTGAACTTCAGTTGACTTCACGCCCTATGTTAAAGGTTTGTCTCAGATATGTATCCTAGGAACTTGTGCCAAGAGACCAAGAATTGATACACAGTCTCATTCACTGACCCTGTTTATCTTAAAAAAAAAAAATCCTTAGCCCCCTGGAAGAATGCATTTATGAAACATAAGACACATTCAGGGCATTCTTGGACCTAAATATTAAATCCCATGTGTACAGGTACTACAAGTTTGTTCACCGCTGGGCAAGACCACACAGAACAAAGCTCTATAAATTCCCCAAATGAAGAGAAATCAGAGGCCACCCTGCGTGCTTCCGGAATTCGGTTTCCAGATTTTTACAGTAGGAGCCACGCGGTTCTATAGCAGCAAAAGCAAATGTTGAAGTTAAAATACGTGTGGGGATTCAAACAGCAAAGTCAGGAACGCTGAGGAAGGTAAACAGGAACGCTTGCAGCCGAGCCTGAGGCAGCCACGCTGACCACGTGAGAGAAAGAACAAGACTGTTGGCAAAACAACAAGGTCCGTCTTGGCAGGCTTTGGCTGACCCTCACTGAGCCCCCATGAGGAACATGCACAGAGTGTCTTCAGAGCTGCAACAGAGAAAAGCCTCCTCCTAGTCCAGGATGGAGATCACTCCAGATTACCCTGTAGATGGGGCACCCAAGGGAAATTGTAGTTATCTTGGTAACTGATAAGAGTTAGCTGTTAATTCCCCATGTCCAGAACAGGCAGTGGTCCCTGGTAAACTACCAGCTGGTCAGGTAAAGGTGAGAACAAAGAAAGCATGGCTTAATTAACATCTAGAACACCTAGTGGAGATCAAGAGAGAATGAATAAAGGTGACCGTGACATAGGATTAGTCCCTGATTGGGCAAACAGCCTGTGGTCATCTCCCTGCTTAGGCCAAGGGGACATGCAAAGAATATGTAGGCCTCCCATTGGCTCCATCTATGGTACATCCAGAGAATTAACAAATCTTGATAGAAATCACATCAATCATTGCCAAGCTTCTGACATGAGTCCTATTTAAAAAAAAAAAAAAAAAAAAAAAAAAAAAAAAAAAAAAAAAAAAAAACCTCTTCTTAGGAAAACAGCTAGTGCTTGCTCACTACTCCATTTTCATTGTCTTTGTTTCTCATCTATATAAAGTAACGAACTTGAGAGTCACTGTCGCAGGTTGACTTTTGGTGACCACTGATTTTTCCAGCTCCTTACTCTCTGGGTCAAGTCCAGAAGTCAAGGGAGGCCCCATCACTCTCAGAGATCTGCATAAATCCAACCAGCAGCCCATGTCATGGGACCAGCTTACCTTCTGAGGGATCTAACCTAGTCAATGGTTCTCTGCTGCAGGATCCCAGGGGTCTCCAATTACTCACTTCACTTCTCTGGGCCTCAGAAGTTCTTCCAGGAAGAATGAGAACAGCTGGAACAGGGGGTGAGGGTTCTTATCTTTTCCTGCCTGGTACACACAGTCATGGGTACGAACAGACGAGGCCAAGATTCTGGATGCACCAGGAGGCACCACAATAGCCATCTTTATCTGTGGTCTCGTGTTCTAAGGTTTTAGCTACTCAGTCAACTGAGGCATGGTATCTTCACATGGACACAGATTGATAAGAACCTTTAAAATGGTAAGCTCTTCCGTGAAGAGACAGAGAATCCATGTTCACATACATTTTATGACAGTCTATATTGCTAGAAATGTTTGATTTTGTTCTATTGTTTATCTGTTTCTAAAGTATACATTCAATATATATTTGGATATTAAATGTGTCAATGTTCCTACGTGTATGAAAAAATGTGGCATATACTGAGTTCAGCACTATCCAGTTTGAGGCACCCACTGGGATTCTTGGACCAACTCCACTGCAGATAGTAGGGGATGCTGTACCCCAGTAGACTTGAAACTCATTTGTGACACACTAGTCGGGGAGCTCTAGGCTAGATGACTCCTCAAATATGACTAAACTTCGAGGCTGCTTTTTTCCAATTATTCTTAGGAAGACTCCAAATGACTCACTTCCTGATCACTGGCCTATCACACAGAATTCTGTAAAAATGGTACCATTACCTGTTTTCTAAATACAATAGCAAAGGAAAGTTTGGGGTGTGGATCCCATGGGCCTGCTGTAAATCTCACTGAAAGGCTGTAAGAAGCCCACCACCTTCTTCTGTAAGTATAGTCAAGAGGGTATGCACATGGTCACCATGGCTTTCATCAAATGATCAATGGGGAGTCACTGTCAAAGAGAGTGGGGCTCCCTGATGGAGAATGTGCCTTCTCCATCTTTAAAATATGGGTCTGTGTTTTCACAATTCCCATATCAAAGCAACGGCCTACAAACAAAAATGTATTCAACTCTAGAGCATGTGCCAGATGTTCAAACACACCAGGTGGTAATTCCTTTGAGCAACGGAGCTTTTGTGTTTCATTAAAATATTCTTTAATAAAAATATCAATGTGCTGATGTAACACATTCATGTTTTAGCACCCATAGTACAGTTTTTTTAATTTTAAGCAAAAGGAAAATCAAGGCATGTTGGTAAGATGAAAGCTTTCTGACTGAAAAAGAAAAGGTTCAAAGAATTTGTTAGGATTGGCCTCACAGAAGTCAGGGAGTTTCAGAAAACAGTTTCTTCAGATGAGTTTTATATATATATTTACTGACAGTCTCGACTAATGTCCCATAAACATAACCAGAAGAAATGAAATAAATGAATAACCTCTAGAAAATTCATTTCCTAAAATGTGTGGGCAAGGGTGTGTCAAGCAGCCTCACAGAGAAGACACAGAACAAAGTCTCCCTGCCTGACACAGCCTCAGCCACTGCCTCCCTGAATCTTTCAGAGGGAAATAACCAGGGAAGTAAGAGTCCAAATCTAAATGGGGCAAGATGTTCCCCAAGTCTTCATCAAAGAACCAGTTGTTGATCACTCATCCCAAAATGTCCAGATTGCATGGACTGGAAATCATCCAGGGAGATACGCTACCACCTGTGCCTAGAGGAACCACCTGGTGTGTCCAGGACTCACTAGGCACTGTGTCCTGGGCTCCACACAAGAAAGACTGAGTCCCATTAGTCAGTCCCATCCCTAGGTTCCTCCAGTCCTGCTGGCAGTTTCCAGGAATCAAGCAGAAACAAAGACCCATGGAGGGTGAGGAAGACAGAGTGAAGAACCAGTCAGCAACATCTCTTGGAAGCAATGAATACCTTACTGTACTTGAACCAGCAAATCCTCTGTAGGAAGTTATGATTCCCATGGTGCAAAGAGAAGCTGAAGAGCAAAATATTACAAGCATGTGACTAGAGGGACCCGTAGTGAGCTCATCTCTCTGAGAGCATCCAGAAGCATCTATGAGCGTCCTCTCAGAGCCCCTTTGAGGAAGGAAACAAAATGTAAAGAGGAAGAAAAGGAAGAGAAAGCCAGACTAGCCATAATGAATGAAATAAAAAGTGGGTCTCGGGGCTGAACCTTGAGAGCACTTGAGGACACTGTGGTGTATGGAAGAAGCCAGTCATCAAATGAGAAATACCTCATGATGTCTCTCCTCCTTGAAGTTCCTAGAATAGTCAGATTCCCAGGGATGGGGGGGCGGAATGGTGATTTCCAGGGACTGGGGAGGACGGAAGTAGTTATTAATTGAGAACAGAGTTTCAGTTTGCTATGATGAAAAGGATTCGGAGGAGGATGGTGACAATGAATATTCTTAGTGGCCTTGAGTAACAACTCAACTTAAAAATGACTAATGGTAAATGTGGTGCTCACACATCTTACCATAATTAATTTTTTAATAAAGAATATTGAAGTAAAGTGAGGTCCAGTGTCAAGTCATGAGCGCCATGATGCCAGCCTGCTTTGGTGAATTCTCACAGCAGAGAGATGGACTTCACATGAGGCCTTCCTCTCCCTGCTCTCCCTTGTGGTCCCCCTCCTCCCAAGCTGTCCCATCCTGCCTGTGGCCAGGAAGCCCCTCCAACTCCCTCCTCAATAAGGGTCACTTATTAATCCCCAGTGTTTTGTTATGCGGTTATCTCCTCCAAACTTCTGAAAATTCCCTTCTAGATTAGATTGCTCAGTCTTCAGGAATCCGAGAAAAAGAGTCTCAAGACCCTGCTCCACGGCTGTAGAAACAGAAACAGCTGTTAGGAGAGAACACAGTGGCTGTGACGAATGCGTCACAGGAACTCAGCTGTCACCATGATCGGTGACATGGGCTCTTCCATGATACAGTTGTCTTTGAGGTATCCATGCTCTTGTTCTAACCCCTCTGTAACACAATTCTTCAAAGATCTTATTAAATAAAAAACCAGGAGCCAGATATCAAGATTAAAATCAGAGAGATCAGAGGAATAGGAAAAGCCACAGCTAACCTCACCTCACTAACTCTGCAGCCTCCAAAGAGACCTACTTCCTGTATACCCCCGCCTATATGCCTTTCTGTTCTGTCAACTCATTTTCTCTCCATCCAGCTACATCACTTCCTCTTCCAGCCCAGTTTGTCACTTCCTGTCTGTCTGTACAGACCTCCAGACCTTTATGGTTAACTAGTGTTGGAATTTAAGGCGTGTGCCACCACACCTGGCTCTGTTCCCAGTGTGGCCTTGATCTCACAGAGATCCAGACGGATCTCTGCCTCCTGAGTGATAGGATTAAAGGCATGTGCTACCATTGCCTGACTTCTATGTTTAATATAGTGGCTGACTTTTTCCTCTGATCCTCAGATAAACTTTATTGGGGGACACAGATAAAATATCACCACACCCCTCACCCATATTCCTTCAAGAAATACCAATAAAATCCCTGGTTCATTAATCTAGACTTATATTGAATTGTTTTCATAGTTTGTGTCCAGTGCCCGACCTAGGATAAGTGGATGTTTGTTCATGCTTCCCCAAGCAGTCACACATATGTTAACCACAACTTGATAAAATTGAATTGGAGCTGATTTTTTCCAGGTTGGGCCTTGGGAAATAGTAACAGTGGTTGGCAGCTCTGGTTAGCATTAAAAGACTGGATAGACTATGCAGTCATAAATTGCCCTATAATAAAGGACACACTTAATAAACCAAAAGCTCACATAGATTTACTGGGGTTAGAATTGCATCACTACAGAGCTGTAATTTATATCTCTCAAATGTTCCTCAGAATTCTGGCAGGCAAAGCATCTTTAAAGAGTAGAAATTTTCTTTCTTAATTCGTTTTGACAGATTATCTTTCAAAGCTTGGAGTCCATTGGTCCAGGTGACATCGAAGTGGCTTCCAGGGGCATCATGCAAGTTATGGTAAGTTATCTAACTGCAGTGGGAGTGTGGAGGAAATTCAGATGCAATCTACACTGCTTGGGGACCAAAGCCTGGTAGAAACTAGACAAGCACAGATACTGTGCTACTGTCTTTGCTGGCCTTCCCCAAGGCTGCCCACTTGGTATCCTCAGGCTGCCTAACCTCTCATCCCTGACATGGACCAAGCATCCTTGCCACCTGATCTGTCATTTTGACCATCCACTGTATCCCACTAGCATGGAGACCCAGTGCCATAGGTACCCCATGCTCAGAGAGAATATGGGTGTTCAGGAGCCATGAAGCAAACAGGAGTACTAAAGAATCAGGTCTGACTAAAAGCATCCAAAAAATCCAACAAGGACAAGAACAAAGTCACTCACAGCACAAAAGAGCAAGCTGCAGGGGTAGACAACCCAAAGAGGATGTAGCTGTGAGTCACCACACACCAACCACTCTCTGTCAGAGAGTTAAGAGCTCATCCCATTTGCCTGGTGTGCAGCTGCAGGGTGTGTGCCTCAGCAGCTGGACTGGGGAAGATGGTGGATACCTTCTGGCTGGCATACGGTATCTTACTTTCTTCCAGAACTTGGTCTTGGCGCACTGTGACTGCTCTGTCAAGTCCCCATTCCATTGGATGGCTCCATGCTTCTGTCGGATGTACTGAATGGACTCGGGCATGATGCTATAGTCCTTGATTTTCTCCAGCTCAATCAGAATGACCTTCATGCCATCCTGGATGAGGGCATTGTAGACAGCGATTTGTTCTTCTGACATGTTCTTTAGAAAGCCGAAGCCGGATGATTCTGGTGCCACGAGGACAATCAGTCTCCTACACAGTTTAATGTTCTCATCAATGACATTGGCCACAGCTGGAATGGAGAAGAAAGATTCAGAAGACCAAGCATAAAAAAAGCAAGACTGTAACGTGTAGATAAATTTCTAAATGGTCTTATTAAATAAAAAGCACGGAGCCAAATACAGGGGTGAAAGACTTAGAGAAAGATCAGGGAAATAGGGAAAGCCACAGCTAACCTTACCTCACCAACTTGGCAGCTTCCAAATGCACGTTACTTCCTGTCTACCCACGCCTTTATTGCCTTGCTGTTCTGCCCTCTCGTTGGCTCTCTTAGCCCAGCTATCTCACTTCCTTTTTCTACACAGCTCTGTCACTTTCCATCTGTCTGTACAGACCTCCAGGCCTCTATGGTTGGTGCTGGTATTAAAGGCGTGTGTCACCCACCACACTTGGCTCTGTTCCCTAGTGTGGCCTTGAACACACAGAGATCTTGCCTGCTAAGTGATAGGATTAAGGTCATGTGCTACTGCTGCCTAACTTCTTTGTTTACTTTGTTTACTTTGTTTACTTGCTATTTCCTCTGATCTCCAGGCAAACTTTATTAAAGCACAAATAAAATATCACCACAGTAACGCTAAAATAGGAGAAATGGGCACAGGGAAAGGAAAGTGACTTTCAAGTAGGCAAGACTGAGGCATGGGTGGATTAACATTCAGTATCAACTGTTCTGGGCAGGGTTTGTGCTCTGGTCCGCTGAAGTCATCAGTCACCTCTCGTTTGTGTCCTTTGGTGGTTACATATGTCCTGTTATCTATTGTTATGTCTCTTTCCCCAAGACTATCTTGTTGGACTGTATTCCTATAGTAGCAGATGTCCTCATGTATGCTTTATAATAAGCATATTTTAAAACCTATTTTTAAAGAGCAGGGAACCTTTCTTCATGTTCCTTATCGTTAGTTAAATGATCAGGGTTAATATCACTAATTTTGAAGCCAAATAGCATACCATGATGGTTTCTAAGGGAGGGGAGGGAAGGGCCCACCAAATATTAACTCTACACATTCTATTTGGCCTGTGGTTGCCTCTTGTGGGGTGTAAGAAGACAGTGTCGTCTCTAAGGACAGGTTCTATTTCAGTTGGCTTATTTTTGTATTTCTACTGTATAAACAGCCCAGTATCTAGAGATAGCCAATACATATTCTTTAAATAACATTAAAAATATTTTTCCTGGTGAGAAGAAAGGGGTGCTTATTTCAGTATTCAATTATTTTACTGTGTGGCCTTCCAAGACAGAGAGCAAAGAGGACAAGGGGAGGGCTTTGTGTAGGATGAGCCCTGTGAGGGCATTTACCCAGGCCAGTCTCTCAGATAAGCCAGGAAAACATTCTCATCCCTATTTCATCCATGCAAAACCCTGGTGTTCATGAACTGCCACCCTAAACCACATGCCTAGTAAACAGAAGTAAACAAAAAATTATCCATCTTATTTAGACAGAGGATGCTGTATATATAGTTTGAATATGAAATGTCCCCCGCTGGGTTCTTCTGTTTGAACACTGGTGCTCAGATGGTGGTGCTATTTGGGATGATAATGGAAACTTCACGATGTGGACCCTTAATGGAGGAAGTCATTGGGGGTGGGCTTTGAGGTTTTATAGCCTGGCCTTGTTTTTTCTCTCTCTGTTTCCTATGCAAGTATGAAATATGATCAGTCGGCTTCTTGACTGCCAGACTGGCCTCTCACTCCCACTGCTGTGCCTTCCTCACTGGGATGGACTGTAAACCCTTTTATTCCCTAACTCACCTTTGGCAGGGTATTTTTATCATAGCCACAGACAAGTATCTTATACAGGGGAAGAGATGCTATAAATTATGGTTTATAAAATCTGCTATGGGTGTTATTTAACTAGGTAAAGATGTGTTACGCTGTCTATGCTGGGGAATATTACTTTAACTGTGTAAAGGTGTGTTACATTTGTTTCTGCTGCCTTTGTTAACAATGTAAAGATGTGTTACATTTGTTTAATTATCTAAAGATGCATTGCTGTTTCACCTTGCCTGCCTACAGCACCTGATTGGTCTAATTAAAAGCTGAATGGCCAATAGCTAGACAGGAGAGGAATAGGCAGGGCTTGTGGTGGTATTGTGTTCCCCAAAATATTGTGTACCTTAATAAACTTATCTGGGGTCAGAGACAGAACAGCCACAATATTAAACATAGAGGTTAGGCAGTGGTAGCATACGCCTTTAATCCTAGCATTCCAGAGACAGAAATCCCTCTGAATCTCTGTGAGTTCAAGGCCACATTGGAAACGGCCAGGCATGGTGACCCACACCTTTAATCCCAGGGAGTGGTGGTAGAAAGCAGAAAGGTATATAAAGCATGAGGACCAGAAACTAGAAGCATTTGGCCTGGGTAGGCCTTTGGCCTGGAGAAGCATTTGGCCTGGTTAAGCATTCAGGCTTTCAAGCAGCAGTTCAGCTGAGACCCATTCTGGATGAGGGCTCGGGGCATCCAGTCTGAGGAAGCAAGACCAGCTGAGGATCCGGTGAGGTGAGATAGCTGTGGCTTATTCTGTCTCTCTGACCTTCCAGTGTTCACCCCAATACTTGGCTCCAGGTTTGATTTTATTAAGAAGAACTTTTAAGACTCATGCTACAAGGGCTAGAGGGCAGAGAGAGTAAATACAAGGAGAGAGAAGAGGAGGAGAAGAAGACGAGGAAGAAAGAGAAGGACTTGTCCAGGGTAGAAACCAGGCAGCCACCAGTCAGACATGGAGAGAACAGGAAAGTAAGACATACAGAAGGAAAGAAAGAAAGATAAAAAGCCCTGAGGCAAAATGTAGATGAAGAGAAACAGGTTAAATTATGAGAGCTAGTGGGACAAGCATAAGATGAAACCGAACATTCATAATTAATATTAAGTCTCCATGTCATGTTTTGGGAACTGGTTGGTGGCCCAAAAGAAAAATTCTGGTACAAAAATCAACTATAAACATCATGGTATTTGCATATTTGAACGAATGAGAAACTAGACCACAGCTATCCTCAGTGACAGTAAAGGGAATGACCACTGGAATATTTCCAGTTTTGACCAAGACTGCTGCTTGTTCCCATGACTGAGTTAACTGTATCCCCATGCTGAAGAGACTCGCATTACTGAAACCAGGATTCCCTAACACTGCGTTGTAGCAATAAGCCGAATGAAGCAAAGGAATAACTTCTGAATATAAGAGGTAGTGGGACTAGGGGACACTGTGCATAGACTTTTGAAAGTCACATGTGTCCGGGGACATTTGTAACATAAAAGAGAGGTAGGGAAAGGAGAGGTTTCCTTTTTTGTTTTTGTTTGAGATAGGGTTTCTACATACAACCCCAACTGGTCCTGTATTCCCATTTATCCTGGCTCAGCCTCCCCTGTGCTGGGACCACAGACATGGCCCTCTTATTTTTTTCATTTGTTGTCCAATGCCTCAGTTAAAACATACCTTGACCAGGGAATTCATCCCTGCCAAATATAAATAACTTATATCCACACTGCTTCTCCAGCACCTCAGGCAGGATCTTCAACACCAATATTTCCACATCATGGCCCTGACTTTTTCTTGGGCACTTGGGGTATAAGACATAGGCATCATACAACTTCTCATCTGAAAAAGAAAAGAGACAAGATCACAAAATGACTCTATCAGATCCCTCAAGCAAATAAAGTGAACCTTGGGTCACTGCTGTGATACACTTCATCCTGGGTTCAATAACCTCCATATGCCCCACCGGCATTCCATGCTACCATATTGCATTCTCACAGGTGACCCATGAGAGACATGTCTTATCCTCACTACAGGGGAATAAAATCTAGACCAAACAGGTGGTACCATTTCTACCATTCCTAATTGAATCCCAAGTCTCCCACTGCCTGTGGTTGGGCTGAAAATGAGACTTTGGAGCCCGGGACTCATTAACTGCAGATGTGGGCAATGGAGACCTGGACTAACCATGTCAAGCAAAATGGGTTTAGTCCTTCCTAATCTAGCACACCAGAAAATTCATCATAGACAGAACAAGCCTCACTGGACTTCAAATCTGTCATGTATCACTGAAAAAATCTAACACATGCAATCCTATAGCACATGGGGTCAATATGTTTATTGTGGACAAGTATTTCTTGGTCAACTATAAGACCCATCACTGCCGGGCAGTAGTGGTGCATGACTTTAATCCCAGCACTCAGGAGGCAGAGCCAGGCAGATCTCTGTGAGTTCGAGGCCAGCCTGGTCTACAAAGCGAGTTCCAGGAAAGGCACAAAGCTACACAGAGAAACCCTGTCTAGAAAAAAAAAAAAAGACCCATCACTGTGCTCACCAGGGCAAATATAAACAATGCAGACCATCTAACTGTGCACACCACTCACATACACAAAATAAAATGGTATGTGACATTTAATATGTCAACAGCCAAAGCAATACAAAAAAGAAGAAAAAAATCTCACTGACTGGCGTTCTTGATAGACAATATTCACAGAGGCTATGTAACAGCTCCTGGATGTGAAACCGCAGGGAGAGCTGGGGGGGTGGGGGTGGGCGCAGGTGGGGAGCTAGGCGTAGATTAGTGAGAAGCCAGCACAGATGTGAGAGAGAAGCCAGCGCAGGTGTGTCTGCCTCCCTGCCCACTGTCATTCAAGGAAGCCGCTGTAGAGCTAAGTGGGACCTTATAGAGGGGAGACCTCCATCAGTACTAACCGAACATCTCAAGAGAACTTGACTATGAGAACCAAGGGAGGAGGTGGGACAAGTCTAGGTCACAAGCTGATTCGGCTTGGGGATCATAAGCATGTACTAGAGGACTGATGTGTGTTTGGAGACAATCAAACCCAACACAGCTAAAGCTCCTGTGACATCTTCAAGGTGACCAGATAGAACTGCAGGAAATAGATAACTTTTTCTGTATAAAATTTAATGTTAAATATGACTTGTCAAAGTTCAAGTTTTGGGGGTTTGTTTTGTTGTTATTGTTGTTGTGGTTTTGTTGGTTTGTTTGTTTGAGGGTGAAAGAAAAGAATAAAGAGAGAAACAGAGATCTCACAAGTTCTTACTTCTTGACTGTTTAAGAAGGAATTGAACCTTCCCATGTAAGAATTTAGAAGTGTTTAGACTTGCATCCCTTGGGAGCTGTTGGCTGCTTGGTGCTCCATGTACAGCGGGGAGCATACTCCTTGGAAAATGCAGTTCCCAGGTTGGTACCCAAATGTATCACTCCCCAGCCTCGGCACAGCCCCTGGCGTCTCTTCTCATAGTTTCTCACTCCCCCCACTGGTTTTACTTAAACAGCAAACCAAGGGAACCGCACTTGCCAGATGTTTTCTCTTTTGACAGAATCCCAGTTCTCCTTTGAAACAAGGCCATCTGGGGACACAAGTTCTCCTTGGTTTCCAGCTCATTGTCCTCGGAACAGATGGAGAGGGAACTAACTGGTGGTGCAAAGTCTCGTGTGTTTTGAAAACGCAAAACAAAGCAGGGCCCCAAATTTCATGTCCTTTCTTTTCTAAGTTTGTTTTCTTTCCATGCTGGAGACCAAACCCAGGGTGGTAAATGTGCTTGACCACTGAGCTGGCGGCATCACCAACCCTCAGACCAAGATCTGGAGCAAAGGTATGACTTAGGGACTTGCTCTCCACATGCATTGGGTTTTCACCACTCTCAAAGACCCATTTGTAATCCACACCTGCCTTTTTGTTACAGCCCTCTGATTTTAAAAAATTATTATTGTTTTATTTCAAATGTGTGGGGCTTTTGGCTTGTTTGTGTATGCAGTGCCCAAGGAGGCCAGAAGAGGGCATCAGACCCCTGGAACTGAAAATTACAGACCCTTGTTCCCTGCAGCGTGGGTTCAGGGAATCAAACCAGGACCTTTTGGAAGAGCAATCACTGCTGTTAATCACTGAGCCAACTCTCCAGCCCTGAGTCCTCTTGTGTTTGAAGGACAGGATCAGACAGCAACACCAGGCACTTCCTGGCTAACTATGACAGATACCCTTGAGTCCTACGATTCTGAGAAGGAAGCTGAGATCAACAGGGCTGCGTGATTTCTCAAAGGTATAAAGAATTTTCTAAGCCCAAGCTGCCCATTTCCCCTGATGTAGCCAAACAAGACTTTGAATCAGAAAACCCAGGACAGATTTCTTTATGCCTTGACCTTCCAGCTCCATCAGAGGTATATTCTCCAAGGAGAGAAACGCTTCGGGCTGATCATGTTTTTTTCAGAAATATGCCATCTCCCCACAGAGAAGTGACATGTAATTCTACTCCTTTAGAATTGGGCAGTTTTCCAAAGTTGTGTGTGATGGACCACACACACACACACACACACACACACACACACACACACACACACAAAACCACCTCAGATCGAAAACAAGGCTTAGTCAGCCTATCTCCAGAAAGCCAGCATTATACTTCAAGGAAGCCCACCTCCACCACCAAGAGACACTGACATAAGATGCCCTGTGGAAAGGCACTGAGGAAAAGGTGACTGTTAGTCATCCAACTGAGGCCTCAGACACCCCTCTGTGATCGTCTGCAAGGCCCACAACACACACAAGCTTAATGGATGGCCTTGTGCACAGTGAAGTTCCAAGGTGACTTGTTTCCCAACCATAGTTATAGGAATAACAGCGCAGGAGGAAACAGCAATGGAGAGCAGCAGATGATTTGAAGAATTTCTAGTATTTCTGGTGGCTGATCTGAGGAGACTCCGCTGTACTGGCTGCTATTCCCAATACCCACCTCTCTCAAAAGTGGAGGTGGCAATGTATTTCTGTCCTGGCCAAGCTCTTCTATTTTCTGAGGCTATTTAACTGTTCCTTCAAATAAAAACAGCTGTACACACCTCTACTGCTGTTTGTAAAGCCCAAACAAGATCATCTTTATAGGTTGATAGTTATGGAAAATTAATGTTTCTTCAGTTCTCATCTCTCTCTCTCAATTTGACGTTGCTAAATTTTATGCCCGACAAACTCAGAGCAGCGGCAAAATCAAGTGGAGTTGATAGATGAAACTTGAATTTTAAAAGATACTCTATGTAAGGTCCTTTATAGAGTAGCCTGAGGACTACTATGTCTACCCCCAGCATGCATAGAAGGGACTAGAAGGAAAGCCATGTAAAACATGTGATCACATTTACTTTGGGAATACTGAAAGCCAGATCTCTTACAGAGTGCTAGCTCCTGTCAATGGGAACTCTCTGCAGGCACTGTCTTTGGAAATGAGCCCCAAGATGAGCTATGTTATTTCACAAATTACAGAAACACTTGTGGGAAAAGTCAGAATCAACTGAACTCAGTGTTAGGCAGGAAAGCAAATTTACCTTCAGAGACCAATAGCTCCCCCAGCTCTGCAGGCTGCTTATTCTTTTTTTTTTTCCCCCCGGAGTTGAGGATTGAACCCAGGGCCTTGTGCTTGCTAGACAAGTGCTCTACCACTGAGCTAAATCCCCAACCCCTGCAGGTTGCTTAGTTTGCTTTTCTGCCCTTTGTTTCCCTGTGCACCTGAGGGGTTGGTTCTCACCGCTCTATCCCCTGTGCACACTGCCCGTACGTCTGGATGGAGTAAAAGCAGGCATACCCGTAGTTCTCAAACGACCTGTCACTAACTGACCCTTCTAGTCTTGCAGATACCAGCACATCCAGCAGGCCAGTTCTGAAAGCACCCATGACCTCATAGAAATGCAGAACACCCTGACTTCTACCAGGTTTGTGGATGGCTGTAATATTGTAACTCATAGGTCAGTTACCCTTACCTACTTGTGGCAAAGCCTGACTAACCAGGGGGCAGTAAACTTTTCCAAGGACAATTTCTCCTCTACATCCATATTTACTATACTGTATATGTTCCAGAAAATTCTCTCAAGAGAATCCAAGTTCTGAGCAGGATTTAGGATCAACCTTGGAGGCTCATCACTTGCTCACTTTAGAGCCCTTATTCAAACTTCTAATACAGGGTGGTTTAAATAGAAGGAAATATGGGAAAATTGAAGCACACATTTCAAAATTAAAAAATAACAACAAAGAAAAACATGAAGCCCCCCTGGCTGGCTGTCAGCTCCAATATCCAAAGCCACCACCCCCTGGCTGTGCAGAGTCTGGGCTGTGCTGATCTCGGGGAGGGTGAGATCCTGTTGTGTCATCTCTTGGGTTCCCCTGTTCTGTGGGGGTGAGTCATTCTTCCTCTCTCTTTCTGTCAAACTCAGTGTCTCTAGCAGGCAGCTTTACCATGCTATCTGTACACCATAAGTCAAGGCTATAGTCACACTCCTGGGAGTTACAGTGAGTCAGAGGCACAAACACCAAGAGGCCAGAGGGGCCGGAGCTTCCAGAAAGACTACCTGAAATAATGTCAAGCTCTCTGAGTCAAGCCAGAAAGAAGGCAAGCCACGCCTATCTGGGTCAGAAGAAACAAGTGGTGTGGGGCTGAGCCCTCTCCTCACAGAGACAGCCAAAGGGACAGTCACAGGGGACTGAGTCAAGAGGGCTTCTGTCCTAACCATGCCTCGCCTGAAGATCTACAGTGCTTTGAGCACCTCAAGTGATATTGGGCTGGCCAGGCAATGGCCATGGCCACATCTCATCATCACCACTGGGCTACACCCCAGCCTCTGGGTTTCCAATTTTGAATTCTGACATTGAGTTAAAGACAATCTGAATTACAGCAGCTGTGTTTTATCAGACATGTAGACAATAATTTGTGTGGTGGCTTTTATGCACGAACAGCTGCTTAGAATAAATGGCCTTTTTGTGTGTGGATTCTCCACTTGTGAATGTGTTTAGACTTTGAGTTCCCCCACTCTCTTGTGCCTGTTCAAGAAAAATGTCTAGCCTAGAAAGGTATGCATTTATTCGTCTCCATGCGCGATGGTTGTGTAGATGTCTTTTGCCTTTTCATTCATTTGTATAGGCAAATGGGGGACATCAAAGCAGACTAGTTTGTTCTTTTTCAAGCTCTTATTAGATCACATTCATTCTGAGACTAATGAATTTTGATTGCATTTCTTACAACCAGAATGGAGAGAAATGCCAACTCTGGAACACATGGAGACATTTCTGTGGAGAGAGAGAGAGAGAGAGAGAGAGAGAGAGAGAGAGAGA
>CABHPH010146045.1:0-13941 GCA_902168325.1 Peromyscus nudipes | reverse complement strand
TTCGGGAATGGAACCGTGTAGGCGTTCCCTGGTTATATGGAACTTTGTAGGCGTGTTTAGGTACCCGCCAGCCGGGGAGGGAAGGAGGCTGAGGGTGGGAGCCACCCAAGCCTTTGGAATTTGCCCCACCTTGGGCGCCAGATATTGGTGTAAATATTAAGGCCACTCCACGTAGTTAAAAGGAGATTTATTTAAAGGCATAACTCACAAATGAAGGGATAGGTAGATGATGGGTTCTGGAAGAGACGCAGCACAGTCCGGCGGTGTTCTCTGGAGAACTTTCCTCGGTCTACCTCTAGCGTCCAGGTCCAGGAAACAAGAGAGCGCCGCGCATCCCGGTCTCAGGTCTTCAGGCCCTCCCTTGGCCCCGCCTTGTAGGCGTGATATTTACGGAAGCCTCAATGGGGGTTGGAACTTCCAGACCAAAGCTGGAGTGGCTACCCACTACACAAGGCTTTGCATTGAAGTATGTCTGTGCACCATCTGTGTGCAGTGCCTGAAGAGGCCAGAGAGGGCATGGGATCTCCTAGAACTAGGATTACAGAAAGTCATGAGCCTCTAGTGAATGCTGTGACTCGAACCCAGGTCCGCTGCAAAAGTCGATAGTACTGTTAACCTCTGAGCCATCTCTCTAGTTCTTCTGGGTCATTTATATATTTCTGTTTACTTTCAGTTGTTGTATAGATGTAAACAATTTAAATTTAATTTTATATTTTTAATGTAAAAGAAGAATTAAATTACTATCATTGTATTTGAATTTGAAAAGCATTACTGAGTATACATTTCCATAAATAATTTGGCTATATATCCTGTCTTTTGATTTTTATTGTTATGTAAGAGTGATTGGTGTCTGTGCTGATTAGTGTTTCTAAGCACCATGAACAAAAAGCAACTTGGGGAGGAGAGGGTTTATTCCGGCTTACAGTTTTAGTCCATCACTAAGGGCAGGAACCTGGAGGCAGGGATTGAAGCAGAGACCATGGAAGAGTGCTGCTCATTAGCTTGGTGGATCCATGGCTTCTGCAGCCTGCTGTATTATACAACTCAGGACCACCAGCTGAGGAGATGGTATTGCCCACAGTGGGATGGGCCCCTCACATCAGGCATTAGTCAAGAATGTCCCTCACATACTTGCCCTACATTCCAGTATGATAGAGGCATTTTCTTAATTGAGGTTCCCTTTTCTCAGCTGACCCTAGCTTGTGTCAAGTTGCAAATAATGTGTGTGCACATACATGGGGAAGTTCTTGGATGTCTATAGTTGGTAACAACTATTTGGGCTGTGCTTGATGTCGTGGTCAGAGTGTACATACAGCTCAGCAGGCTTACTGTGTGTTCACCAAGTTATTTAACCACCACCATTTCCTAATCTTATGTTGTCTTCATTCTCTCCAGATAAGGTGTCTGCATTTTAATGGTTGCACCCGATTCCCCTTCATTTAGATCTTAGATACCATTTTGTGGATCTGTCTCTGTGTGTATATCATATGTATGAAGTCATGAGATATGTGGTCATTTGTGACAGCCTTGAAAAATTTAGTGCAGTATTTTTTAATTTTACTCATTTCTTGTGGTGTAGATATCAGTACTTCATTTCTTTTTATGTCTGAATAAAATACTCCTAAATAAATGATATTTTACCTTTTATCAAATGAGAGACACTAGATTATTTTAATTTATTGGTTATTATGTATATTATGAACTTATATTTCGTACATCATCCTTTATATGAATATTTAGATTTACTCACCATGATACTTTTTTTTGTCAATTTGTTATAATTTCTTATTTTACAACACTAGTCATTCATATGCTGAAATTCCCATTTCTCTCACTTTTTTACACCTTTTTTTCTTGATCCATAGGTGTGGTTCAATAATTCAATATAAAAAGATACTTTCAAATTATATCCTTTTGTGTAAATTCAAAACATGTTAAATTATAATCTTTTTGTTCTGTACTCCACTCAGTTGAAAAATTTACAGCATATTAAGGTATTGGCAGTAAGGTCTGTGTTTCAAATGCCAGTTACTTAGTTTTCCATAATCCCCCTAAAGATAAGTAATGTGATTTCTGAAATTCTGAGGAGAGATGGAGCATCTCCTGGTTTGTCTGAAAAATTGTGCAGTTGATTTCTGTACAGGTTGGTAGGGAAACAGCTTGTGTGGTCTAATTGTTATTTATTTAATTTAAAGTAAATTAAATTTAGCCCTCTATATCATATGTTTTTGCTGCTTAATGACAAAGATTTGTATTTTTCTGTAATTGAATATTCTGCTAGTATGTAATGGTAGATTAATACTGTGTGCAGTGTTTTTTCACCCAACTCCTGTTTATGAAGCCCTGTCTTGAGTGTACGTCAGGACTCTTCTCTCCCCACAGATAGTCTTCTAATTGACTACCAGTTCACCTTCAGCTTGCTACAGGAAGATGATCGCCACCACACCGCCATCAACTTCATAGCAAACCCAGAACAGGTAAGGAGGCGTCGCCTCCCACACTGAATGTTGCCACTTCCAAGGCATCCACATTTTTATCATTTTCCTGTGATTTAACTCCTCAGAAGTATTACATAGGAGGAATTCTGTAGAAATTACTGAAGCTCTTAAGTTTTCATGAAACTTGGATTTACTTGTGGTTCAGAGAATTGACAAGTTTGTATTTTTGATTGGTAGTCTCCTGGTTTAAATTATACATCCATATACTTATTTATTCAGAAAATTCTTCTTTACCTTGAATTCTTGTGTTTTACTTGTAAATAAGAATTTTCTGAATCTCAAGTGTATAATTATAAGCATAAATGCTGTTATAAACTTGTCAATTATCTCAATCTCAAGGACATCCAAATTTTATGAAAAGATGATTTAAGAAACACAGGAATTCAAGGCGTGTTATATCAAACTCTTGTTCATTTGCAGTGAAGCATATCATTGGGTTTCATTGACCTCTGTCCCAATCTAATGTTTTACTGAGTTACACAGATGTCTGCTTCACGTTCATGTAATTCTACAAGCTGAGGAAGATTAAATGTATTCACTACCTGCCAATAGTAAATCTAAAAACATGTCAGTTTAAGAAAGTCTTGCCCATTTTTTTTTTTAACTAAACAACGTAGACATACTCCCTTGCATGAAAAGCATCTCCAGGGATGCTTGCAAGATTTTCTTGTGTAATCCCTCTCAATTAAGAACAATTCACTCAGGACTATCTCTAAAGTTAAAACAACTTATTGGTGAAGGCTTCTTAATTTATTCTGTAAAATAAAATGAGTAGATGTCTTATCATTTGTAGACGGCCCACATTTTTACTTTTTATGGCAGATTTCAGTCTTATCTCACTGTGAGTTCCCTCTAGTTAGCGCTTTCATATGAACCATTTCTAGAGTGGGCACCTGTGCCATGCAGCCTTAGTGAGCTCCCCCATCACCACCAGCAATCTACAGCACTGATGTCATCGTTTTCTAGATTGACTTTGGCATCGTAGCTGCATAGAGCTCTACAAAGAGCAGAGTGGGCTTGGAGCTTTACTCAAGGTATTTTTCCAGTAACAAAACTTTGAATTTGTAGATGATGAACTAAAAAAGAAAGATAGTTTTATGTGCTTATACCGACCATTTTGTTATGAACTTTTAATTGTTCTCATTTCACCCCACCGAGAAAGCAAAGCACACAATATCAAGAGTTGACTAGACTTGAAAGGAAGGACTTGTGCTTTCTCTTGCATACGTTGTTTCATAACAGTAATAGTTTTAACACTCAGGCACACGTTACAGACACAGAACCTTCCCCTTCTTAGAGGTTAGCGAGCCAGTCCCATTTGTAGACCCTCTCTGTCTCTGGGTAAAGACCAAGATTGAACAAATGGGAAAGAAGACAGCTTGAACTAACGATAATAATAGCAAACTACCCTTAAAAGTACAATGTCATTAAAATTTCTTCTTAGAAGTTATCTAAAAGCAGAAAGTCAAATTATTAGAGAAGATAAATGAGGAACTTTGAGTTTATCATAGTTTAATTTTCATTAAACAGCATAAACACTATCTGTATTTATTCAGTTGAATGTTTATTTATATCATATACAGTTTTGTAAATTTAATGAACAAAATCAAATCAGCAAGTTGACTAATATGTATTTAACACATTTCCACCTTTTTAACGTTATTTTTTTTTCTTGATAGTCAAACAAAAATTTGGACATTTCGATTAATGCTTCCAACAACTTTAATCTCAACATTACATGGTCGGTTGGCTCAACAGGTAAAAAGAATTTGCTGTCATCTCTTTTCTACATGAGTTATGCATGGAAGTTGTGCTGATCTGATTTACTATTCTAAAATAAATAAAAAAACATACATTTTTTTCCATCATTCTGTGCTTTTACTGATAAAAATAGGAAATAGTAACTTGAAAGCTTAATACCATAATATCCTTATTCAATTAAAATTAGAAGGCTAACAAATAATGTATACCACTTAAGCATTAAAAATTATGTTAGGAAATTCTGTGATTTTAATTAAGATAGATTAGTTCTTTAGTGTCTAAAGAGATTGAGATTTCAATTATTCATTTCATTATTGAAGTTACAAATTTTATTATCCGTCCCAATATTTACATGAAACAAAAGTGTTCTTCTCTACTTACTGATAAAAGCAACAATCTATTATTTTCTGTCTTTGAGATATATTCTTTCTGGTTGGCATCCAGGCTAAAAGGAAATAAATTTTTATAAGCATGTCTTCCATAATAAAGTTCACAGATTGAAATGATTAATTTTTAAGAAATCATAACTGTGAGGAAGATAAATTGTTATGTTGAATTATCAATGTGTAAGGTCATTTTTCAACACATCTGTTAAGTGACGAGCTCAGAGAATCTACATGTTAAGAATGCACATGAGTTATTTTTGTAATAGATCATGTGAAATGCATTTAGTTACTCAGTATACTAATTCTAATTGTTTTTACTGTTCATTAAGGCGGAGGTCTGGCTAAGGCAGTTGAAATGTCCTGTTCCATTTGGTTCATTTCAGTGAACATTTACTGAGTGTCCAATATTGTGTTTACTAATTGAACATTTACATAGTGTTTTAAATTAATGGCCTCTTTCTAGGTTTTTAAAAGTAAGGATGTTTCAATTTGTAGAAAGGCAAATAAATTGATTTTTTCATTTTTTAATTGGATTAAGACATGATCAAATACGGTTTGATTATAATTTAAGTGGTAAGCAGCATGACTTCACCTTCTGGAGCCATGTGTTGGGGGTGTTCAGTGCTGGGGGCACTGTAGTGGGGGAAGTGCTTCCTTCTTCCTGGGACAAAGGTTTGGTTTGAAAACCAGAAATTATGCTGCCTCTGGGGTCACGAGTATTACAGAAGAATGTCGGGGCTCACAGCCAGCCTGGTAGCATGTTTAATGTGGATTTATCCTGAAGCTGTTACACTGTATTTCTGGCAAACCTGTATGCAGAGGGGCTGTGTGAGCCTCCACAGAGAAGAGCAGCTGGTGTGGCAGTTTTGGTGTGGTGTTCTTGTGGTTTCAATTTGTAAGACTTCGCTGTACTATATATTTTGACTTAATAAGGATCCCTGTTTCCTAGTATCAATTATAATTTTTTCATATTTATATTTTAGGAGGAACAATATCTGGGGAAGAGACTCCTATAGTTTCTAAGACAAATGTAAAGGAATACAGAGATAGCTTTTCCTATGAAAAATTCAACTTCAGAAGCAATCCTAATATCACATTTTATGTGTATGTCAGCAACTTTTCCTGGCCTATTAAAATACAGGTAAGCATAACGACATTTGTTATGGTGAACATCCTCATGGTGGAAGAAGACTGATTTTTCCAGAGATGGCATATGTGTATTCACTGCCTTGAGCAGTAAGGCATTTATGGACCTTTTGTAAGGGATCATGTGTGATTATCTGTGATGAATGAATGACTCCACAAAGACATACCAGTAATGTTAGACCAACTAGAGTGTGCTAAATATTTCAGTATATATTATCTTGTGAAAGATGCCATGAAGCTTGAGACAGCTATGATGTTTGGGTTTTCTGATTATTAAGTTAATGGGGAATGCCTTCATATAAGTCAGTTTGAAATAATGTGTGTTTCACTAATCTTTACTATTGTTTTTTAGTGTATACTGGGTATAATTTATCTTTCCTTTAAGATTTAGGATTAACAATCCTTGGCAGTTACAGTTTTAGGACCCCTGACTCTCATAATTGGTTTCTTCATTTATGTCCTGTATCTATTACATTTCATCTTATTTTCTTTTATTGAAAACAGATATTTTGCTCACATTATATTCTAATTATAGTTTACCCTCTTTACTCCTCACAGTTATTCTCTCCTCCCTCCCATCCAGATGCACACCCTTTCTGACTTATTAGAAAACAAGCAGGCTTCCAAGGGATAATAATGAAATATAGAAAGATACAACAAAAACTAACACACTGGAATTGAACTAAACAAACAAGCAGAAGGAAAAGAGCCCAAGCCTGCACACCCAGGAATCCCCTAAGAACACTGCACTAGAAGCTACAGTTACACTCAGAGGACCCATGCAGGCCCTGTGCTTGCTGCCTCAGTATCTGTATGTGCTTTATTATGTTGATTTAGTTGGAGGCTCTTGTTTTCTTGGTGTCCTCCATCTCCACTGGCTATAAAACTCTTTCTGCCTGCAAAGTTCACTGAGCCCTGTGGGGAAGGATTTGATGACATCCATTTTTAGGTCTGGGCATTCTAAGGTCTCCAGCTCTCTGCATAATATCTAGCTGTGGGTCTCTACATTTGTTCCCACGTGCTACAGGAGAAAGCTTCTCTGATAATGGCTGAGCAAGGCACCGGTCATATTTCTCTTGCATTTCATTTTCAGTGTGCTTATTGGTAGGCTACTGAAGTCTTCAGATTTATTTCTAGGAAATCTTTAAAATGTTTTTGTGCCATTGTTAATTTGTACTTTGATGAAATATTTTTGACATTTGGGATTTATTTATTCCTTTATTCTTGACTAAATTGAATTCACATTAGTTTATTGACCAAGTCATTTATACTAATCCCATTCTAGAGTGTTATGTTTTTAAACCATTTTAGATATTGAAACTATAGTAAGAATTGTCAATTTATGCATCACAATTACAAGGTCTGAATGTTTTGTTTATGTTAATTCCTGTGTTTTATGGACAGAATGAGTCCTTTTAAAAATCATGTGTTTAATGATAAAGTTGTCATTTGTGATTTAACACTTAAAAAGACATAAATACTTAATGTTAAAAATATGAGAGATTATTGCTCAGTAAACTTATTCATTTAAACTAATGTAGGAGATTTACATTCTACACTCTACAAAGGAGATTTCTACATTCATTCAAAAATTCCAGAAATATCTCCATTGTAATTCATGCATTTTGATAGTGGCAAAATGTAAATTTAAGATTGATCAACATATGTACTCATCAGATTTCACTTGTTTTAATCAAATTTCAATTAAATATAAGGGCTTATTTTGTGTAGCTTACTACATAGTAATTAAAATGGATATGATTGTATTTTTAATCATTTCCTGCTTTTCAACTTTTGGTTATCTAATTATGGTTTATTTTTAAGCCAATTACATAGTTACTTTAGAATGTTCATGAATATTTAATTATTTGAAATTAACTTTCTAAATTAGATTTTCTTTTGAGAATATACTAGTAATGTATCCTGCTTGTCAACCAGAATTTGTGTAGTGAGTGTAAATATCGTACTCTTTCAAAGCAGTCTCATTTGGAACACAGTTGATATGGATCATGATACATAGTCTAATTTTTATTCTTTATTAAACTTGTTATATTAGTCCCAAAAATATTTTAAAGCATATATACCTGTTTATTGAAGGGGCTCTAGTACACTCTCAGTCGTTACACTTAAAATAACAATATTGTGTTTTTTCAAATGATGTACTTCAAAGTCTTCATTTTTTTCTTTTTTGAAAATAGAACAAGTTATATAGATTTTTAAATTAGTTCTTCTAAAGAATTTCTAAAGTATAAGGGATCATGTCTTTTTAAAAATATTTCATGTATGGAAGGATTTGGAGAGTACTTGGAAGGGGCTCTGCAGCGTGGGGAAGAAAAAAGAAAAAAAACAAGATCATAGGCTGTAACTTTTTAGTATTGTTTTGTCAAAATTCAAAATACTTTCTTATCTTACAGAAGAAAACTCCTAAATCAATCTAAAACAAACAAACAAGCAGCCCAGATACCTCAGATGCTAGTAGGGCTGTAGATATAACCAACCGTTTTATTAAGTAAGAAACACAGAGCCAATGTAAAGATAAAAGCCCAAGAGGTCAGAGCTAAGAGCCTTACCTGCCTGCTGCACCTTGCCTCTTCAGCCAGGAGACCTCTCCGAAAAAAGGGAGCTACTTCCTGTCTGTCTGTCTTTAAATACACTCTCTGTTCTGCCCTCTCATTGGTTGTAAACCCAACCACGTGACTGCCTCCTCACTGCCTGTCTGTACAGACCTCCAGACACACATTGGAGCGTGTGTCTCCAATGCTGGCTGTATCCTTGAACACACAGAGATCTACCTAGCTCTGCCTACCAAGTGCTGGGATTAAAGGCGTGCGCCTCCTTCAGCAAATCCTACCGGCGTGCACCACCACAACCGGTTTTTGCTATGACTCTGACCCCTAGGCAACTTTATTTATTAACATACAAATGAAATCACATTTCAGCACAAACAAAATACCACTATATAGGACACAACGCAGGCATTCAGTACACGCCTAGCTGCACTGGCTCTAGTTTTAGAATTTGGAAAACAAAGTTTATTCTTTATGTTAGTAGACTAGATATAATTTTATGTTTTGTAAATGTTAAAATTGATCTTAGCGAATTTTATCATGTTTAGTACTGAATCAAAATCATTTTCAAGTTCTAAGAGGTGATATTTTAAGTATTACCACTTTGAGTTAGCCATTGATGTTAAAAGTAGCTCTGTGTGCTGTAGAAATGTAAGCTAGAGTATTCTTGTCCTTTTCTTTCTGATTGTGATAAGTGGGCGGTTGCTTTAAATTTATGGTACTCACATGTCACATTTTCATTTCTGTGTTCTCAATTGTAGTATCGTGAAGTCTGAAATGCAGTTCCTGTTATTTTGTGCTCTTTTGGGACTGTCCCACTTTCCACTGTACTTACACTTTCAGTGTTTATCATAAAGTGCACAAATGAGGCTTCATGGAATTTTATTTATCCCCGATCCCACCATGCCAGCCAAGACAGATGGTTTAAGTCCCTGGAAGGCTTATTTCTGCTCACTCCTGGTCAGAGCCATCTCTCAGGGCTATCAATACTTCTTAATATCAACTAGGTTTGGTTCATTATTAAGTAAGGGAAATCATTTTGTGTTTTATATATACATAGATATATATTACTATTATATATTAGAGCTTTATTTTTTCTTAATCCTTTCAATAAAGCTATACATACAATTTTATAATCAACTGTCGAACATACATATTGTTTTTATGTTTTGCCAGTTTTGATTAAGCAGTTATATAACATTTTACATCTTATATAGCACAATGGTCCTAGGTTACATCCCACCAGGAGTCTTGAAGTCTTCCTTATCCACTTATTCCCAAGCACTTAATTCTTGTTTTAATGACAGCCATCTTTGGTGAGAGGCGACATCTCATTGTTTGTATTTTACTGATGATTTGTGGTTCTGGTCACCATTTAATGTACTTGTTGACAATTTGTGTATCTTTAGGAAGGAAGATGTTCATTTGTTTCTTTTTAATGTTTGGTTATCTGGCTTGGTATGTTTGTCTATAATCTCAGCCTTGGGAGGTGGAGACAGGAGGATGGCAGAGTCTGGACAGCCTGCCTCCGTAGTGAGGCAAAGTGATACCTTGTCTCAGGAATGAAAAACCGGAATAAATTTAACTGCATGCTTTGTACTGAGCCACATGGCTCCCTTTATATATAGGACAACACCCCTTGTGAGGATAGACAGTTCTCTCATTCTGTAGTTGTCATTTTTTTTTATTGTCCCCATGGATGTGATATGTTGTTCAATGAATATCATAGTGTAAAGAAATGCAGCAGCATTGAAACATTCTCTCTAGAACTTGGGTTCTCTATGTTCATACTTGAGCAGTGAAAGAGGCATGTTCTTACAAATTCAGTTGGAAGAGAGGAATAGTTCATAGTGACACTCTGCTCTAAGGTCTGTTTTGCCAGATAACATAGCAACTTCTCGTCTCCTTTGCTTTTGTTTGAACAATAATATATCAATTCCATCTATTTTTAACCGTTTGTACCTTTATATTTAAAATGGCTTTCTCTTAGATGGAATATAGTTGAAGTCCTCCCTGCTCTAATTTCTTGGGTTATAGTCTCAAGTTAGCCCATGCTGACCTTGGATTTCTTTAGTATAGGAGGATGACCTTGAACAACTCACTGTGTCTCCACCTCCCAAGTGCTGGGATTGTAGATGTGTTCCACCAGCCTGTATGGCATTCCTTGCTGCTGCCCCCACAGCCACCCCTTCCTTCCTCCTCCTCTGGTGTCTTCCTCCTCCATCTGCTCCACCTCCCTCTTCTTCTGCTTCCCTTCTCCTCTTTTCTGGTATGAAATGATTATTTTTATTTTCTTTTGTGGAAGGTAGGAAGTGGAGTTGATTTACTTGAGAACTATATTAGTGAGGGTTCTTTAGGGGACAGAATTTATAGAATATCTATCTATCTATCTACCTACCTATCTATCTGTCTGTCTGTCTGTCATCTGTCTGTCTGTCTATCTAAAGGGGATTTCTTAAAATGGCTTACAGGATGTGGTCCAGCTAGTCCAACAGTGGCTGCCTACCAAGGAAGGTCCAAGAATCCCATGGTTGTTTAGTTCTTCTCTTCCATGTCCTCTGTATATGCTGCCAGCAGAAGCCCAGATTAAACGTGGATCTTCTACCTCAGAAAGTCAGGATTAAAAGGTGGGTCTTCCCACTTCAACTGATTTAATTAAGAAAAAAAATGTCTAACAAATATACCCAGCCTTGGGTTATAGATAATTCCAGATGTTCTCAGGTGGGCAAACAAGAATAGCCATCCCAAATCTACCTCATTCCAACTCGATACACAGTAATGTCTCCTTATGCCATACTTAATTTCCAAATGAGAAGAATAACTAGGTCATAATTACACTTAACATGCTATACCTGTCCCATGTACAATAGCAAATGCAATGTATGTGTAATTAGGTCATAGTTACTGCTAACATGATGTAACTATCCCTTGTACAAGAGCAAATGCATTATAAATTTTCAAATAGGTGGCAGTTGCCCTGGAGGCTCATTCTTTTAGTATCTCAAACTTAATCATGACAGTCACTGATATCCTCTTAAATGATGTTACATTAGATTATAAAGAAATCAAGAAAAGAAAACACAAATATCTGTATAAACACATTCCTAACAAAATACCATAGACACGCCTATCAATTATAATCCTGCAGCTTTTCCCATGGCTTTAGCTGGTATTGTAACTACCTTCCTCTCTACCCATTCTGTATTTCCTCCACTCAGCAAGCACCTCATCAGGTCTTGGCTCTTTTCCTGGGGGAGTGACCCACACCTTTATTCCTGAAGGGTCTGTGCCCTTTGGCATCCTGTCTGAATTAGGTTGTTACAGTTTCCATGGCTTTAATCACTAGACATAGGAGCATCAAGAGATGCCCTAAAGGATCTCCGCCACACCAGACAATCTTTCTCACCTCCAGAGACTCAATCCAGGTTCCTTTTGGTAATCTGACTCCGTTACTGTCTCAGTCACTGTTGTATTCCTGTGAAGAGACACCATGACCACTGTAGCTCTTATAAAGGAAAGCATTTAACTGTGACTTGCTTATAGTTTCTGAGGTTTAGTTGATTATTGTCATGACAGAGGGAGCATGGTGGCATGCAGGCAGACCTGGTGCTGGAGAAGCAGCTGAGAGTTCTACGTTTGGATCCCCAGGCAGTAGCAAGAGAGACTCTGGGCCTGGCCTGGGCTTTTGAGATTACAAAGCCCACCCCCAGTGACACAAGTCCTCCAAGGTCACACCTCCCAGCCCTTTCAAGTAGCACCACTCTCTGATGACCAAGCATTGAAATGAATGAGCCCATGGGAGCCATTCTTATCCAAACCATCATTCACCCCTCCTAACAGTGTTAGTCCTTTCTTAGCCTGTTATCCTTAGGGCATCAGAAACTCAACCTAGCCTGGGGGAAGTCTGAGCTTCCAGTTCAATGGAATGTTTGTTGTGTCTCCTGGTGAGAGTTCAGCTCTGTTTGAAACCAAAACTTGTAAGCCAGCAGAATTTAAGGTCATGGGAACAGGAAGTGAAGGATTTTCCTAGTGGTTCCCTAGGTGTGGTAGTGACACCATTCCCTTTTCCAGCCCTTGATTTCTAGACCTGTGGATCTTGGTTATGGGAGAAACTACCCTAAACCACCTTTTGGTGAATCCTATCCCAGCTCTCCAGGCTGTTGCCACCTAATTGGCCCTGTAAATGTGTCTTCAAAAGGCCATCCCATCTTTCTGTCAGGCCAGCTGCTTCAGGATGGTGGGGAATGTGGTAAGACCAGTGGAGTCCATGATGATGGGCCCACTGTCTCACTTCTCTGGTTGTGAAGTGAGTTCCTTGGTCAGGCTCGGAGTCTCTCTTGCTACTGCCTGGGGATCCAAACGTAGAACTCTCAGCTGCTTCTCCACCACCATGTCTGCTTGCATGCCACCATGCTCCCTGTCATGACAATAATCAACTAAACCTCAGAAACTATAAGCAAGTCACAGTTAAATGCTTTCCTTTATAAGACTACAGTGGTCATGGTGTCTCTTCACAGGAATACAACAGTGACTGACCTCAGTGTCCTCCTCTTTCAAACATCTCATGGTTTGAATTCTTTCTACTTTCTGACAACATGGCTTAGAGTACCATTCCCTCCTCTGCCGTGAGCATTGCTCCAGCCATTTCTCTTTACTGCCATCATTCTTACCCTTCTGATGTAGTATGCAAGTCAGATTAGTTCATAGTTCGTGCTCAGTTCAAATGTTTCAGAACTCCGTGGTCACGTCAAACTGCTTAGACCCGCTCAGATCCCATTACTGGCCGTACGCCTCTTACTGTGCTCCTCTGAGGTCTTTGCTGTGTTCGTGCTACATTTCTTCGAGTTTCTGGGAGATGCTTCAACCGGCGTGAAGCTTTAGGCTGTGCCGTTTCTTTTGCTGCTCTTCTTTGCGCATTCTTTTTACTTCTTACCACCTCTGAGTGTCTGCAGTCTGCTGAGCTCACTTGATCAAGGTTAAACTCAAGACCAGCTTCTTTCCAGGCTGCAGCCCAGCTCTGCCTGTGGGAACACTAGGGCTCGCTCGCATCTGAGTCTGTCCCTGTACTTGGTGTCTGGTTCACAGACCAAGGTCCTGTTTTGTTTTGGAAATGATATGTTGACAGCAGATTGTAAGGCAATACGCAACATTAAAAATTCCATTCAAGCTTAGTTGGTCAAAGCAAATCACATTGCCCAGGATAATATAGAGTGAACATTTCTACTTCAAAGAGTACAGGAGTACTTGCTGAAAATTAATACAGTTTATCACACTTGCTATCACAAAATTTTATTAAAAATTTAACAAAGAATTGTTTTACTATCCCTTAAGCCAGAATTACAAAGTTTCTGGTCTACTTTTATTGCTTTTGTTCTCATTGTGGAAATAAAGTTATAAAAGACTCTTATCAAATTAAAATCATATGAATACTTTTCCTTCTGTGTTTTAATAGCCATGTTTGATTATAATAGTAACTATTGTCAAAATAGATGTGTTCTAGTGTTTTAGAATGAATTGTTTATTATGGAAAATAATTCATTGAATATTTTCCAAGTGCAAATTTCCTTCCTCTTTAGGTTGTTA
>CABHPH010146043.1:370-58320 GCA_902168325.1 Peromyscus nudipes | reverse complement strand
GTCTCTGGAAGATGGAGAGTGTAACAGCACACGCTGCAGATTTGTTATTAGGACTGAGGGAGGTAACAGGTGGCATGCACTTAAGACAGTCCTGCCACAGTGCACACTCTGGGAAACACAATGATTCTTTCCCCGGGTACATGATCTCATCCTACCATTCACTGGATTCCCTTTTCGGGCTTATGTAGATCCTGATCTGTCTCCTGACCGGCGGCTACATTTGCCACCCACTCAAAAAAAAAAAAAATTAAGTGAGGGACACTTAAATAGGAAAGCTGGAGGACAGGGAAGATGACTTTCTAAGATTCTTTAGAGAAACACGATTTCCTTCTATTCTTTAGGTTCCGACGTCTTTTTTAAGAAGGTCCCAGACTCGATGGCACCGTGTTTCTGGAGACCCCTCCTGTTATTCAGCAGCTCTGCTCTTTCCCTCTCGAGCCCCACCTACGAGATCTCTAAAAAGCCTCTCTCTAAAACCCACTCTCTGTGGCCCATGAGTTTCCTTCTTCAAATGTGGGAGACAAGAACAAAGCCATTGGTTTGAGGCAGGTTTGGTGGGTGTCAAGTTACTGGGAACCTAGCTCCCTTCAAAAAAGCTCCACTCCTCCCAAAGACACCCCAGTATTCCATATCAGAATCAGGGCCATGAGTATAGCTCAGTTAGCAGAATGATCACCTAGCATGTGTCAAACCTGGAGTTCAGTCCCCAGTAGCACATAAAACTGGGCATGCCTGATGACGTGTGTGATCCCAGCACATGAGAAATAAAGGTAGGAGGACCAGAGCTCAAGGTCATCCTCAGCTACCTAGAGAGTTTAAGGCCAGCCTGGGACACACGAGACAAAACAAACGTAGATGAGATCATCAATACCTGGCTATCGTATCTGACTTCTCCCTCTTAGGACATGTTTGAGGTTCATAAACATTATCAATTCTTCATTCCTTTCATGGCTGAATAATATTCTACCACATGTATGTAACACTTTTTATTTAGGCATTTCTCAGGTGACGGACATCCGTGTTGTTTCTGTTTGGGGGCTATTATAAGCAGGGCTACAATAGTATAAGTACTGTAGGGGTGTGCTTGCACATCTTGAGTCTGCACTGGGAGTGGAACTACTGTGTAGCATGAGAGCGCTAACTTTTTGAGGACGTATGGATGGAACGATGGATGAGTGTACTCTAAAAAAGAGGAACTCACTCTAGAACATCTGTGTTGTCCACAGAGGGCTTGTGGTCATCCAGACCCTCCTAATAAGGGTAGCCCCTATTTGAATGTTAGTACCCACTGGGAGCTTGTTGGAAATACAGAATTTCAGGTCATCCCAGACCTACCAAGTCTAAAGCAAGTTTAACAAGAGGCCCAGGTTATTCATGTGTGCATTAATGCTCGAAATGCAGTAAACCTTAAGTGATGTCAGTTAAGAAGCATCCAGATTGTCTAGCCTTGAATGCATTGGCACAGGAGACCACTTCCTAAATATAACACCAGCAGCACAGACACCGAGAGCAACAATTAATAAATGGGACCTCCTGAAACTGAGAAGCTCCTGTAAGGCAAAGGACACAGTAAATAAGACAAAACGACAGCCTACAGAATGGGAAAAGATTATCACCCCATATCTGACAAAGGGCTGATCTCCAAAATATTTAAAGAACTCGAGAAACTAGACATCAAAATACCAAATAATCCAATTAAAAAATGGGGTACAGATCTAAACTGAGAATTCTCAACAGGAGAAGTTCATATGGCCAAGATACACTTAAAGAATTGTTCAACATCCTTAGCCATCAGGGAAATGCAAATCAAAACGACTCTGAGATACCATCTTACATCTGTCACAATGGCTAAGATCGAAAACACTGAAGACAGCTTATGCTGGAGAGGATGTGGAGCAGGGTAACACTCCTCCACTGCTGGTGGAAGTGCAAACTTGTACAGCCACTCTGGAAATCAATATGGTGGTTTCTCAGAAAATTGGGAATCAATCTACCCCAAGACCCAGCTATACCAATCTTGGGCATATACCCAAAGGATGTTCAATCATACCACAAGGACACTTGCTCACCTATGTTCATAGCAGCATTATTCATAATAGCCAGAACCTGGAAACAACCAGATGTCCCTCAACTGAAGAATGGATAAAGAAAATGTGGTACATTTACACATTATGCACTGGACTAAGCTCCTAGAATCCAGTCGAAGAGAGGGAGGGGGGATTGTATGAGCAGAGGGGGTCAAGTTTATCATGGGGGAACCCACAGAGGCAGCTGACCTGAGCTAGTGGGAGCTTGTGGACTCTGGACTGACAGCTGGGGAACCTGCATGGGACCAAACTAGGCCCTCTGAATGTGGGAGACAGTTGTGTGGCTTGGTCTGTTCATGGTGCCCCTGGCAGTGGGACCAGGATTTATCCCTGGTGTGTGAACTGGCTTTTTGGAGCCCATTGCCTAGGGTGGGATACCTTGCTCAGCCTTGATGCAGTGGGGAGGGGCTTGGTCCAGCCTCAACTTGATGTGCCAGACTTTGTTGACTCCCCATGGGAGGCCTTACCCTCTCTGAAGAATGGAGGAGGAGTGGATTGGGGGTGGGGGAGAGAGGGCAGGAGGAGGGGAGGGAGGGGAAACTGTGGTTAGTATGTAAAATGAAAAAAAATTTAAATAAAGAAAAATAAAAGGTAAAAAAAAAAAGTAGAAAGGGGGAATTATTGAACCCATGGGAGATACAGGAGAGGACAGTAAGAGAAGGGGATGAGTGAGAACAAAGTGTAATGCCATCGATGTGAGAAGATGCCCTGGTGAAGCCCATTACTTTGCGTGCTAACCAGACAGAAAAAAAAAAGTAATAATTTTGAAAAGGTTTATTTATTTTATTTGATGTGTATGAGTGTCTGCCTGCATGTCTATATATGCACCTCGTGTCTGTCTGGTACTGACGGAGGCCAGAACTGAAGTGACAGACCATTATGAGCTGCCATGCGGGTACTGGGAAATGAACCTGGATCCTCTGCAGGAGTAGCAAATGCTCCTCACGGCGGAGCCGTCTCTCTAGCTCCAGTAAGAATTTTTTAAAGTTAAAAAATATAACCCATGCAGGAGATGTGAGGATGTTTCTCCGAAGGGAAGAGATGTCTCATGTAACCACTAGGCAAAAAGGAGTTCACATTCCAGGTTAGTTTCAGCATCTTCCATTAGTATATTTTTGGTTACTCAGGGTCCTTGTGTTCTCTTATGTTAATGGCGGTCTCTTGGCGAGGACAAGGAAAATGAATAAAAAGCCAGGGAACCGGAGACATTTCTTACTTCCATTTCTGAGCGAAAAGGAGCCTGTTTTGTTCAACTTCCTGCAAGCCGGAAGTCCCAGCAAGCCTGGAACACCCCACACCTAACCTCAGCGTTCTGGAGAAGACTGCGGAGGCAGAAGGGCAGCCCCAGGGCTGCGCGAGAGGGGCGTGGCGGAGGCGTGGTTTGGGGAGGAGGCGGGGCGGGGCGGGGCGACGGCCGTTGCAGCGTGTCCGGCCGTGCGGCGGAGCCCAGGGATGAAGCATCTGTCCTGTTCATGTCTGTTGTGGCTTGGACTCCTAAAGGCTACATTCTCCCAGGGGCAGGAGGACAGCAAACTCAGGAAGCTGTGCGGCAGTGACCTGATGATAGAAATTATGAAACTCTGTGGCCGATCTTCTCAGAGCCAGATCGAGTTGAAGGAGCAAACTCCTTTCACACAGCCCTCACACAAGGTCAAAATCGTCAGCCTTGACCAAATCCCTTCTTCGACCCCGGGAAGATTCACAAACCCACGCCCTGCATCTGCCTCTCGGGAAAAAATAACAAAAACTTGGGAACCCCAGCCACTGCCGGACCATCAGTTTGAAAAGGCCAACTTGCTTGCTGAGAAATCAAGAGAGTTTTCATCCCTCGATGTCAATCCCCATGTGGAGAGTGTAAAACTTCAGAAGAAAAGCACAAACGAAATCAACACCTTCAGCAGTTTATTTTGGGGGAAACATGCCCAAAGGAAACACAAAGGTTTCTCAGATAAATGCTGTCTTATGGGATGCACAAACGAAGAGCTGGCCTTTGCCTGTCTCCCGTATGCTGATTTTTAAAACGTAACGATAAAACAAATACCACTGGTGACTGAGAGGTACAAACCATCGTAGAAACTATGCTAGCTTAATAAACACTTACTATGTCTAACTCACCACTTATTTATTCTTGGAGTTATGCTAGTAGGTTGCGCTGGATTGTGAACTGCATTGGAGAATATTCACGAGCCGCTGACGGTGCCTTATGGTGGTGAGAGGCATCTTAGTGACTCCTTTCTGTCACATATATTTTATAGACGGTGTTAGTATAAGTGCCACAATCCAAGGAGACATTTGGAAATTACCTATTTGGGTTTTATCATTATGATTAAAAATTCTTAAGCTGCATTTAAATAGAATATGGAATGTTATACATTCTTTCTATATAATATACAGATCCGTGTCCATTTAAAAAAAGAAAGAATCAGGAGGCAGAGGCAGGCGGATCTCTGTGAGTTCGAGGCCAGCCTGGGCTACAGAGTGAGTTCCAGGAAAGGTGCAAAGCTACACAGAGAAACCCTGTCTCGAAAAACCAAAAAAAAAAAAAAAAAAAAAGACGAAGAAGAAGCATCCAGATTGTCTGCCCACCTAAAACAAAAATCTTACCACAATAAGATCTGGGCCCATTAAATTGTACCTTTAGAAAACAGACTTCTCTTCAAATGCAACATTACATAACTCTCAGTCATACGTATCTTAACATAAATCTGTTTATCAGAACGGTTTAGCCTACACCATCCTCTCTCAGAACCTTTCTTTGCCAGCCAAGTTACTAAGAAACAGAGTTGAGCCCAGATTAGATCTCATTGTGTCTTGCATCTGAAATGTCTCCTACAGACTTGTGTTTTCAATGCTTGTTCCCCAGCTGGTGGCTTTGGTGCCTCTGAGAGTTGGTGTCCAGTTGGTAGCAGTAAGAGTGGACCTGCTTCACATAGGGTGGGCCTTTGAAAGTGAAAGCTCAGAGTCCAGGTTTGGATTGTTTTCTGCTTCCTGGTCCACCATGATGTGGACACACCGCTGCAAGCATCTACTGTTACTGGCAGAGTCTCTCTCTCACAAGCCATGGATGAGGACTCTAAAGTTCTCTAGTATCTGTTTTGTTTGAAACAGGTCTCATATAACCCAAATAACTATGTAGCTGGGGATGACCTAAACTGACCCCCCTGCCTCCATCTCTCTGGTGCTGGGGTTATAGGTATGTGCCACCACACCCCACCTAATTTCTCACCATCCAAATTTAAATCAAGACACCTTCTGTTTCCCCTCTTTGTGATTACTGCCATCCTTGCAGATGAGATGCTACCTCTCTCTGAGATTCTGATTTCCCTTTCCCCAGTGACTAATGATACTAAACATCTTCTCATGTACTTCTTGACCATCTGTATATCATGGAGGAATATCCCTTGCCCATTCTTAAACTGAAGGATTTTATGTTCAGTCTTTACTTACACGTATTTGCAGGTCCCTGTTGCTCGAAATCTAATATGGTATATGCTGAGAGATCAGAGAGACAAAGGAACAAGCCACTGCCATGTCTCACCTCGACAACTCCACTAATCCTCTGACTGAATGTCTCTGAGTCCTCAACCGAAAGGGGTCCAGCTGAAAAGGGCTTTAGCTGAAAAAGCTTCAGCCGAAAGAGCCTTTGTTCCTGTCTCCTCATGCCTTATATACCTTTCTCTGCCCAGCCATATCACTTCCTTCCTAGTACTGGGATTAAAGGTGTGTGACTCCCAAGTACTGGAATTAAAGGTGTGTGACTCCCAAATACTGGGATTAAAGGTGTGTGCCACCACCATCCATTTCTGTTTCTCTCCTAGACTGAGTCAATCTCATGTAGTCCAGGGTGACTTTGAACTCACAGAGATCCAGACAGATCTCTGTGTCCCGAGTGCTAGGATTTAAGGCGTGTGTCACCACTGCCTGGCATCTGTGTTTAATCTAGTGGCTTGTTCTGTTCTCTGATCTTCAGGCAAATTTTATTAGGGTACACAATATATCACCACAGGTCTCTTTTCAAATGCATGATCAGGTAAATATTTTATTCCATGCTGTAGGGGTGGTTTTTTTTTTTTTTGTCTTGATTTGTTTTCGTCTGCACAGAAGTTTTAATTTTGATTAAGTCTAGTTCATCTATCTCTTTCTCTTGATACTTATTCTTTTGTTGTTGTGTCTAAGGACCACTGTCAAAGTCATGGTCATGAACATTTAATCTTACTTCTTCCGAGAAACTTAAAATCTCCGTACTATTTTATTTTATTTTTGAGACAGGGTCTCATATGTCCCAGACTGGCCCTGAACTTGCTGTGTAGCAGAAGATGACCTTGAACTTCTGATCCTCTTGCATCTACCACCCAAATACTGATGTCACTGGCATGTGTCACAATGTATGGTTTTTGTGGTGCCAGAGATAGAGCACCAGGCTTTATGTGTGCCAGACAAGGCAAGCACTCTACCAACTGAGCTAAGCCATACATTCAACCCTTAGTTTTAACTCTTATATTTAAATTGTCGATTCAGTTTTTCATTGATTTTTGTGCATGGTGTGAGATGTCGCCAAACTTAATCCATTGCTTGAAAAGATCCAGTTTTCTATCACCACTTATTAAAGAGACTATTATGCTCCCTCCAAAGTTAAACAGTTTGGGGACCTGTGGCAATGCATTATGATAAAAATATCTCTTACATTCTAAGAGACTGGAACTTTTGCTGGACCTCACAGCCAGAGTTAATAATAGACCTTGAGGTCTCTTAAGACTGTCTTAAGACCTTTGTTTGTTTGAGAGAGAGAGAGAGAGAGAGAGAGAGAGAGAGAGAGAGAGAGAGAGAGAGAAGAGGTGAAGTTGGAGAGGTGGGGAGGTAGAGAGGATCTGGAAGGAGTTGGGAGAGGAGAAACCATGATCAGAATATATTGTATGAAAAATAATTTTGAAAATTTTAACGTAGAATGGGGTGGGCTCTGTCTTGAGTGTCCATCTCTGCCAGCTTCACCTGGAGCTTCTATATACCAACATTTCTGTTGGGTAAAGAAAAACTTATGTCACATAAATATATTTAAAATAAAAATAAAAACTTAAGATTGTTACCCTACTGTATATTCAGCCTATTTGTTTAACCTGAGAAAAATGTAACAACAGCTTTTATTTGCCTTGGATGTCTCATATAATCAGCTTTTACAACCTAAACTAATGTAGATCTGTGATCTTATGTACTCCTCCATGCCCCTGACCCAAGAGTAGTGCGTGTTTGTGCATCAAATCTATAGAGCCATCTGGTGTTGATGGCTCAATAACCTGGATGTCTTTTTCAGCCCAGAACTCTGCTTAGTCTTTTTACATAAATTTCAGTCTCTTTATTGATATTCTTGATTTGCTCATGCATGTTCATTCTCCTGGTTCCCAGTAGCTCATTGAGTGTATTTAATACTGATAATTCACAACCTTTGTCTGGTAAATCCAATGTTTGTACTTCTTCAGGAACATTTACTGATTTCTTCTATAAATGGACTGTTCTATTTATTTCTTTGCATGCTTCACAGTTGTTTGATGGAATTGGATGTTTGAATATTATTATGTGATAACCCTGGAAACCAGACTCGTCGCCCTACTTAGGATCCATTTTCATTGCTTGCTTGACTTTCTCTTTTCTCATCCTTTATGATGGAAACTACGGAAGCAGAAGTGGAGTGTCTATCCCTGTCACCTTCTAAGATGACACCTTACTTGTCTCGTGTAACAGTGAGTCGACCTAGTGTCGACATAGTGAGCAGTCATCGAGGTATCATATGGACGTTACTTAGTTGAGCATCGATTGCCTTTATTTAGAATTGTGGAGTAATTTTGGAAAGTTTTGATTTTTCTGACACAAGTCTTACATAATTAAGAAAATGTATGCACTATGTCTACTCTCTCACATTTATACTTGTAGGTATTGATTCCTGGGTTTGTGCCTGTCCCTCCTTCCTGCCTGCCTACCTCCCTATCTTCCTCCCCCCTTCCCTCCCTTCCTTCCTTTCTTTCGTTTTCACTGTATACTTTTCTTTAGTTAATGTTAATTTGTGGATCTAGAAAAGGAGGAGTGGACATGATGTAATACAGTATTCATACATGAATTTCCCCCAAATAAAAAGTTTAAATTAAAAAAATACTTCCCTTTTACAAACTAGCATGTATTTAAACAATGCAGACAATAAAAAAGAGAGTCTGAAAAATAGAATGCATCTTTTCTAAGCAAAAGAATTATTAATCATTGTAATCCTCTAAAGGGTGATGGAAAGATTCATGTTCTGTCTTGTGAGAACTGCAAGGTGGATTCTGGCTTCAGAAACTCTTTTGCGACTCTATCACTCTTTCTGCCTTCTCTTCCTTGGGGCTCTCGAGCCTTGGTGGAGTCATCCCATTTAGGCCTGAGTGTTCCAAGGTCTCCCACTCCCTGCAGACTGTCTGGCTGTGGGTCTCTGTATTGGTTCCCATCTGCTGCGGGAGGAAGCTCCTCTGATGATGGCTGAGCAAGGCACTGATCTATGAGTACAGCAGAAGAATGTCATTACAAGTCATTTTATTGCTATCTACCTTTAGCAAAACAGCAGCATTTGGTTTTCCCCTAGGTCCCTGGCCTATCTAGTCTCGGGTTCTTGGCCACCCAAGCAGTGTTGGAAATGTACTCCAGCTCATGGAGTGAGCCTTAATTCAAACCAGATATTGGTTGGTTACTCACACAACCTTTGTTCTGCTGGTGCACCAGCTATCTTGAAAGCAGGTCGCCATTGTAAATCAAAGGGTTGGTAGCTGTGTGGGTGGTTACATTTCTCCTTTGGTAACGTGCAGCATGCCTTCCAGTACCATGAACACTAATCCATAGGGGTATGGCTATAGGTGGGCACCAGCTCAACTTCTCCATGTTCAATGAGTTGTGGAAGGCTATGGTGATATTTTCTTTTGTACCAAAATGTTATATGTTAATAAATAAAGTTGCCTGGGGGTCAGAGCTATTAGCAAGCCATAGCCAGAGTCTGGCGTGGTGGCGCACACCTTTAATCCCAGAACTCGGCAGGCAGAGCTAGATAGATCTCTGTGTGTTCAAGGATATAGCTAGTATTGGAGACACAGGCTCCAATGTGTGTCTGGAGGTCTGTACAAACAAGCAGTGACGAGGCAGTCAGGTGGTTGGGTTTACGACCAATGAGAAGGCAGAACAGAATTCTATAAAAAGATGAACGCACAGGAAATACCTCCCTTTTTCTCGGAGAGGTCGTTTTTTGGCGGAAGAGGCTAGCCAGCGGCAAGCGGGTAAGGCTCTTAGCTCTGACCTCTTGGGTTTTTCTCTTTACCTTGGCTTTGTGTTTCTTCTTTAATACGACGGTTGGATACGTCTACAGAAGGCACTATCAGCAATAGGGCCTTCCTGTCGGTTTGCGTAGAGCCACCAATAGCCCTGGTTGGGGGTTCCCATGGGGCCCCTTTAGCCAATAACTTGATTAGATGTAGCCCATTCCCAGAACTGGAGACTATTTGGTGACAGGAGATGTCCAGCTTTGTCTCTCTCGTTATTTGGCAATTTCATTGAGATTGCTTTTGTGTATGTAAGTAATATAGGAAGCTTCTACTGTATTAGGTTTCCATATGACCCCTCATGTTCCTTTGTTTTAGCTGTCCCTCCCTCTATTCCCTCCCTCTCCTCCGTCTTCCTTCTCCTTCCCTGCCCCTGTTCCACTCCCTTCTCATCCATCCATACTATTCTATTTCCCCTTCCTAGGGAGGTCCATCCCTCCGGACTAGTCTGTTACTCTCTCCCTAACTCCTGTGGTTATATGGATTGTAGCTTACTTATCAATGACTTCATAGCTAATATCCATTTATAAGCAAATATATACCATATTTCTTTTTCCAGGTCTAAGTTTCACTAAGGATTTCTTTTTCTTGTTCCATCCATTTACCTGCAGATTTCATGATTTTGTTTTCTTAACAGCTCAGTAATATTCCGTTGTGTGAATGTACCACATTTTCTTTATCTATTCATCTGTTAATGGGCATCTAGGTGGCCTCCAGTTTCTGGCTATTATGAATAGCAATGAACAGTCAAGTGTCTCTATAGTGGAATGAAGTGCCTTTTGGGTATATGCCCAAGTGTGGTGTGGTGGTTTGAATAAGAATGGCCCCAGAGACTCATATTTGAATGCTTAGGGAGTGGTATTAGGAGCTAGTTCCCTGTTGAAGTAGGTGTAGCCTTTTTGGAGGAAGTGTGTCATGGGGGTGGGTTTTGGAGTTTCAAATGCCCAAGCCAGCCCCAGTGGCACTCTCTCTTCCCACTGCCTGTTGGTCTGGATGTAGAACTCTTGGCTCCTTCTCCAGCATCATGTCTACCTGTGCACTGGCGTGCTTTCCATCATGATGATAATGAACTAAACTTCTGAACCTGTAAGCCAGCCCCAGTAAAATGTTTTCCTTTATAAGAGTAGCTGTGGTCATGGTGTCTCTTCACAGCAATAGAAACCCTCACTAAGACAAGTGGTGTAGCTGGATCTTGAGGTAGATCAATTCCCATCTTTATCTTGGGCATTGTTTCTCCATCAGTAGAACTCATCCTTAGGGGACATGTCACATGCACTTCGTAGCTTGGTGACCTCTATAATGACCAAGACCACATCAGATCCTCCCCTAGGCTCGTAAGCTATAGACTCCATCTTCACGGTAGAGGTCACATGTACTTTAAAGAAGAGTTTCTGATGTAGTCATGCCTTAACCTTTATTGTACACATAGGATTGGGATAATGGTTAACAGGGATATAATTTTCCCCAAAATTATACTATACTTAAACATGTCTAAAATAAACTGCCTGGTGTTCAGATTCTAGAAGTTTTAACCAGTATCTGGCTAACTAAGTCACACTGAACTAGATTTCCTTCTTGCCTCACACAGATTATTTCCCTGCCAGCTGCAGTGTTTGCAGAGACCCTCACAAGATGAAATCTCAAAGTAGTTTTGATTTGCATTTCCCTGGTGACTAAGGATGTTGAATGTTTCTTTAAGTGCTTCTCAGCCATTTGAGTTTCCTCTTTCGAGAATTCTCTGTTTAGATCTGTACCCCAATTTTTAGTTGTGTTATTTGTTTTTGGTTTTGAGGGGTTTGGGGTTTTGGTTTTTTGGAGTTTTTTATGTCCAGTTTTTTGAGTTCTGTATATATTTTGGATATTAGTCTTCTATAAAATATGGAGTTGGTAAAAATCTTTTCTCATTCTGTAGGCTGACACCAAATGATGGTGTCCTTTGTCATACAGAAATTTTTCAGTTTCATGAGGTGCCATTTTATTAAGTGTTGACCTTAGTGTCTGTGCTGTCAGTGGTCTGTTCAGAAAGTCTTCTCCTGTGCCAGTGAGTTCAAGGTTATTTCCCACTTTTTCTTCTGTCGGATTCAGTGTATCTGGTCTTTTGTTGAGGTCTTTGATCCATTTGGAGTTGAGTTTCATGCAGGTTGATAAGTATGGCTCTATTTGGATTCTTCTACATGCAGATATCCAGTTTGACCAGCACCATTTCTTGAAGATGTTATCTTTTTCCAGTGTATATTTCTGGCTTCTTTGTCAAAAATCAGGTGTCCGTAGATATGCAGATTTATTTCTGGATCTTCAATTCAATTTCATTAATCCACATGTCTGTTTTGGTGCTAATGCCATGCTGTTTTTATTACTATAGCTCTGTAATACAATTTGAGATCAGGATGGATGATGCACAAATATCAGCAGTTCTTTTATCATTCATGAGTGTTTTAGCTGTCTTGGGTTTTATGTGTTTCCATATAAAGCTAAAAATAGTCCTTTCAAGATCTGTGAAGAATTGCATTGGAATTTACATGGGGATTGCATTAAATCCATGCGTTGCTTTTGGTAGGATGGCCATTTTTACTATATTAACCCTACCAATCCATGAGCATGGAGATCTTCTGTTTTCTGATATCTTCTTCAATTTTTTTCTTCATTGTCTTAAAGTTTTTATTATACAAGTTTTGCACGTGCTTACCCCAAGATAATTTATATTACTTTAGGCTATTGAGAAAAATGTTGTTTCCCTGATTTCTTTCTCAGTATGTTTATCATTCATATATAGGAGGGCTACTGATTTTTTGTGAGTTAATTTTGTAACCTGCTACTTTGTTGAAAGTGTTTATTAGCTGTAGAAGTTCCCTGGTGGATTTTTAGGATCACTTATGTATACTATCATATCATCTACAAATAATGATACTTTGACTTCTTCCTTTCCAAAGTGTATACCCTGATCTCCTTCTTGTTGCTCTAACTCAGACCTCAAGTGCTATATTGAATAGGTATGGCGAGAGTGAATAGCCTGGCTGTGGAATATTCCTTAACACTATGTGAATGTATGTTGCTGTGATTGGTTTAATAAAGAAGCTGGCTGGCCAATAGCTGAACAGAATAAGGTTAGGCAGGAAAACCAGACTAGGAGAATGCTTCGAGGAGAAGCGCAGAATCACTGGAGTCACCAAGAGAGGGAACAAGACATGCTGAAGGACAGATAAAGCCACACGTCACATGGCAATATATAGATTAATAGAAATGGGTGGATTTAAGTTGTAAGAGCTAGTTAGTAATAAGCCTGAGCTATTGGCCAAGCATTTACAGTCAATATTAAGACTCTAAGTGATTAATTGGGAACTGACAGGTGGGACAAGAAATGTTGGCTTACAAGTGGCGCCCAAACATTCAACAAGAGTTTCCACATAAAACCTGAGAAAGCTTTAAAAAAGGTCCTAAATGCACAGACACAGAGACAAATGCACTTTCCTAGTCTCACAGTCTCATGCCAGCCACAGTGTAAAGATGTGTCTCAGCTGCCTGTGAGATGGAGCTGGCCACCAACTGCCATGAGGTAAGCAGCAGGGCAGGTTCCCACAGTCTCTCACAGAGAGAGGCATCTCCCAGCCACTGCCTGTGGCCTTAGCTGCCAGCCCAAATCCACCAGCATGTTGCATGGTGGGTTTGGAGTTTTGCTCATGCAGACAGAAAAGGATCACAAGTATGCAGTAAATCAGGTTCAGATGGAAAAAGCCTCTAAATGGATCACAGTGTGTTTGAAAATGCACAGACTTGTGTGGGGGTATTGTGTTCCCCAAAAAATTGTGTATGCTAATAAACTTATCTGGGGTCAGAGAACAGGACAGCCACAATATTAAACATAGAGGTTAGGCAGTGGTAGCATACGCCTTTAATCCTAGCATTCCAGAGGCAGAAATTCATGTGTTCAAGGATACACCCAAGCATGGTGACCCACGCCTTTAATCCCAGAAAGCACGCCTTTAATCCCAGGGAGTGGTGGTAGAAAGCAGAAAGATATATAAGGCGTGAGGACCAGAAACTAGAGGCATTTGCCCTGGAGAGGCCTTTGGCCTGGAGAAGCCTTTGGCCTGGAGAAGCATGTGACTGGTTAAGCATTCAGGCTTCTAGCAGCAGTTCAGCTGAGACCCATTCTGGATGAGGGCTCGGGGCATCCAGTCTGAGGAAACAAGACCAGCTGAGGATTCAGCGAGGTGAGATAGCTGTGGCTTATTCTGTCTCTCTGACCTTCCAGTGTTTACCCCAATAACTGGCCTCAGGTTTGATTTTATTAATAAGAACTTTTAAGACTCATGCTACAGACTTGGAAGACAGAAGAGAAATGGTATATAAAAAATAGTTTTAAAACAATAGGATAAAGTTCTTAAAGAGGGAGTAAAGTCCTGTAAAAGAAAAAAAGCCACATAAAGATGAAAAATACACACAGAGTCTGGATCCTGTATGTTATTCTATTTTCTTTGAATTTTTTGACTGCTAGGACACAATATATTGTGAGGGATGCTAGATTAAACCAACCTATATATTTTGAAAATGTCTTAACTTCAAAATTTAAGTCAAAAGGTGTATTGCCTTGGGGGAGAGGTTATGCTTTTATTTTCCCAGGCAATGAGAGGCTGTGGGTTCATTTTGGGTTAAAGAACATCCGGTTTGATTGAGGAAGACCTCCTGAAATCCTGACTACAAACATAAGGAAATGGCCTAAAAGAACTACAAAATACATGATGTATATTTTACCTGCTCAAACACATAACAAACAATCATCTTTGGCTGACTTAGGTACAATGCAAAGTCTATAGTTGTATTAATGTGATATGCATGTTACCTTTAAAATCTTATGTATTTTCAGACCAAGGGAACGAGACACTAATGAAAACAGATGGTCCAAGCAATCCAGCATTTCAAAATGCCTCTGTTATAGTCTCCTCAGAATTCTGCACCCAGAACAGCTTCAAGGCTGCTGGCTGAGATGACCCAGCCTCACAGAATACTCCAGTCAGGACTTGACCATAATCCTAAATTGTCTCAGGATCCCCCAAAGATAACAGCACCCATGAAGAACAGGAACCAGGCTAGAGAACTATGCCCACATTTCCAAAAGATGGGTTGTGGATATTTATTATCATTTAAGGAGGGTTGGTTGCAAGTTGTTATTGGTAATGGTCAGGAAAAAAAGCTGAACAAAGGAGATTAGATTCAAAGATCTCTTTCTAAAGGAAAAAAAAGGGGATAGGATATAGAAATGATAGGATAAAAGAGTATATTATTGAATCTTCTTTAATCCAAAAAACAGTGATTAATCTCAAAATATTTTACATTGGTTGGATTTTAGTTTATTGATACAAATTTAAAGTTATTTCTGTTATACTGTGTGTATGTTTCTACTCTTGTTTGAGGTGTTGTGTTTATGCAGCTCATTTAAGAATATAATGTATAATTAGGAAATATATATTACTAGTTAGTCATCTATAATAGTCAAACTTATAGTCATGTTAAGTATGTTTTCAAGGTCATACACAGATATATTTAGATAGATGGTCTTCAAAAACTTCAAAGACCTACAGAATATGACATTTAATATGTTTAATAACATACGGCTTTCCATGACAGTGAGACACATCCACTCCTGGCAGTACCAATTTACTTCAAAGCAAGATGATGGGCATCAAAGAACCTTCATATGGAGCTAGCTTCCTTATGGCAAAAGCTGGCCATGTGGGCAAAGAAACTTCCCTTGCCTCAACTGCTGACAATATACTGTTCAAACTGGACCAGCAGCATGCAAGAAAGGCAACTGCCAAACTTTGCCAAGACAAAGTAGAATAGTCCTTCAGAATTCCCTGCTTCACAGGAAAGTCTGTCAGATATGCTAGGCCTGTGGGCCAGAGTTGGATGCCCCAATGTTGCAGAGGAACTTTGGATGACTGTCCAAGCAGCCTAATGTCCCTGTCATTAGGTAACATTTCATCTTTCTGGGGTCTTTGATGGAGTTAAAGACTAAATAGTTAAAGTTACAGTTTTCCTTAGTTATGAAAGAAAGCAAATTAGGTATAAAACTTTGGACTCACAAAGATAGGATAGATAATGGAGTATTTTCTCTGATTTTGCCAAGTGCAAATGGACTAGATATTGTGACTGTGATTGTTACTTGATAATTGTTTTTGTTATATATAATTTTACTATGTTAAAGTTAAAGCCTTCCTTTTTCATTTAGACAAAAAGGGAGAAATGCTGTGGAATATTTCTTAACACTGTGTGAATGTGTGTTGCTGTGATTGGTTTAATAAAGAAGCTGACTAGCCAATAGCTGAATAAAATAAGATTAGGCAGGATAGCCAGACTAGAAGAATGCTGAGAGGAAGAAGCAGAGTCACTGGAGTCACCAAGAAACACAGAGAGAGCAAAACATGCTGGAAGACAGGTAAAGCCACAAGCCATGTGACAATACATAGATTAATAGAAATGGGTTAATTTAAGTTGTAATAGCTAGTTAGTAATAAGCCTGAGCTAACTGCCAAGCATTTATAATTAATATAAGCATCAATGTGTTTATTTGAGAGTGGCTGTGGGACAAGAAAACTCCACCTACACAGCCTTGTCTTGTTCCTTATTTTAGTGGGATTGCTTTGAATTTCTCTCCATTTAAGTTAATGTTGACTCTGAGCTTGCTGTATATTGTCTTTATTATGTTGAGGTATATCCCTTGGGTCCCTAATCAGGATTTTTATCATAAAGGAGTGCTGGATTTTGTCAAAGGCCTTTTCTGGATCTAATGAGATAGGTAACTGGGTGATATTTTTTCTTTCAGTCTGTTTATATGATGGAGTACATTTATTAATTTATGTATGTTGAACATCTCTGCATCTCTGGGATGAAGACTATTTGATCATGCGGATGATGTTTTTGATGTGCTTGGATTCTGTTTGGAAGTATTTTTATTGAGAATTTTTGTATCTATGTTCATGAGGGAAATTGATCTATAATTGTCTTTCTTGGGTCTATATGTGGCTTAGGTATCAGGGTAACTGTAGTCTCATAAAATGAATTGAGCAATGTTCCTTTAGTTTCTATTTTGTGGAATAATTTTAGGAGTACTGGCATTAACTGTTCTTTGAGAGTCTGGTAGAATTCTGTGCTAAAACCATCTGGTCTTGGGCTTTCTTTGATTGGTAGACTTTTAATTACTGTTTCTATTTCACTGGGGATAATAGGTCTGTTTAAATTGCTTATCTGATCTTGATTTAACTTTTCTAAGTGGAATGTGTCTAGAAAGTAATCCATTTATCTTAGATTTTCCAATTTGGTGGAGGACAGGTTTTTAAAGTATGTCTTTATGATTCTTGAGATTTCCTCGGTGACTGTTGTTATGCCCTCCTTTTTATCTCTAATTTTATTAGTTTGGATATTCTCTTTCCATCTACTGGTTAATTTGGCTAAGGGTTTGTCCATCTTACTGATTTCCTCAAAGAACCAACTCTTTGTTTCATTGATTCTTTGTATTGTTTTGTTATTGTTGTTTGCTTCTATTTTGCTGATTTCAGTCCTTCTTCTGATTATTTCTTGCCATCTACTCCTTTTGGGTATGATTTCTTCTTTTTGTTCTAGAGCTTTCAGATGTGCTGTTAAGTTATTAATGTGAGATTTCTCTACCTTTTTTATGTTGGCACTTAATGCTATGAACTTGCCTCTTAGAACTGCCTTCACTGTGTCCCATAGTTTAGGTATGTTGTGTTTTCATTTTCATTCAATTCTAAAAAGTTTTTAATTTCTTTCCTAATTTCTGTCAGCTCATTTTTCATTCAGTAGTGTGCTGTTCAGTTTCCATGAGTTTGTAAGCTTTCTGCTGTTTCTGTTGTTGTTGATATCCAGCTTTAATCCATGGTAATTATTTCAATTTTCTTGTATCTGTTGAGGCTTGCTTTGTGTCTGAGTATGTGGTCAATTTTGGAGAAAGCTCCATGAGGTGCCAAGAAGAAGGTATATTCTTTTGTGTTTAGGTGAAATGTTCTGTAAATATCATCTAGGTCCATCTGGTTTACGACATGAGTTAGCACCAGCATTTCTCTGTTTAGTTTTTGTCTGGATGACCTGTCAATTGGCAAGAGTGGGGTGTTGAAGTCACCCACTGTAAGTGTGGGAGGGTGGATATGTGATTTAAGCTATAGGAGTGTTTCTTTTATGAACTTAGGTGCCCTTGTGTTTGTTGCAGAGATGTTAAGAGTTGCAGTATCCTCTTGGAGTTTTTCATTTGATGAGTAGACAGCCCTTCCCCATCTCTTCTGATTAGTTTTGATTTGAAGTCTGTTTTATCAGATATTAAAATGGCTACACCAGCTTGCTTCTTAGGTTTGCTTGCTTGGAATCTCTTTTTCCATTCTTTTATCCTGAGGTAATGTCTATCCTTGATGTTAAGGTATGTTTCTTGAATGTAGTGGAAGTTTGGATCCTGTTTTCTAGTCCAATATGTTAGTCTGTGTCTTTTTACACATTAATATTGAATGTTATCAATGGGCAGTGTTTGCTGATTCCTGTTATTTTGTTTTGGTGGTGTGGGTTTTCTCCTCTTCTCTTGATTTGCTGGTCTGATATTATTTGTTTCTTGTTTATTCCTTGGGTGTTGCTATCCTCTTCAGGTTCAAGTTTTCCTCCTAGCATCTTCTATGGGGCTGGATTTGTAGATAGATATTGCTTAAACTTGATTTTATCACAGAATGTCTTTTTTTCTCCATCTATTGTGTTTGAAAGTTTTTCTGGGTATAGTGGTTGGCCTGGTGTCTGTGGTCTCTTAGAGTTTATAGAATGTCTCTCCAAGCCCTTCTGGCTTTTAAAGTCACCATTGAAAAGTCAGGTGTTATTCTAATAGGTAGGTCTGCCTTTATATGTTTTTTGGTCCTTTTCTCTAGCAGCTTTTAATATTCTTCCTTTGTTCTGTAGGTTTAGTGTTTTGGTTACTATGTGCTGTGGGGAATTTCTTTTCTGGTCCAGTCTATTTTGTGTTCTGTATGCTTCTTATACCTTGATAGGTACCTCATTCTTTAGGTTGGGGAAATTTTCTTCTATGATTTTTTTTGAAAATATTTTCTGTGCCTTTGACTTGGCTTTCTTCTCCTTCCTCTACTTCTATTTTTCATAGATTTGTTCTTTTCATAGTGTCCCAGGTTTCCTGGATGTTTTATGCCTGGATTTTTTTTATATTTAACAGGGTTTTTATTTTTTTGACAATTTCTTCTCTCTTGTCTTCAATGCCTGAGATTCTCTCTTTCATCTCTTGTATTTTGTTGGTGAAAATTGTCTCTAAGCTTCTTGTATGAATTCCTAAAATTTTCATTTCCAGGTGCTGTTCTTAAAGTTAATATTTCTATTTGGGGACTAATATGGAATCTGCACCAGATACCCTGAGCTCCTGGTCTAAAGATCTACTTTCTGAAGTGCACATTTCAACGCTACCACATCCAAGTCCCATTTGAACATTGCAAATACTTCAGCTGAAAGAATATAACTAAGAATAAAGATATGAACCAACAAAATAGCCCCAAATGTATAAATTCCAAAGCAGCAACTTAAACACAAAAACCAAGGCAACATAACTGCTCTAAAAAACTGTTAATCCTACGGCAAGGTTATGGAGAGAGTGAGTTCCATGAAATCCCAGACAGAGAACTCAAAAGAATGGTTACAAGTGTGTGCAAAGGAGTAAAAGAGGATGGACTTCTGAATGAGAACAAAAACAAACAGCTGAATGGATGATGGAAACGTGGTGTATTTACACAATAGAATTTTATCCAGCCATAAAGAACACCGAAGATTTGCAGGTCAATAAATGGAACTGAAAACATTATACTGAATGAGGTAACCAGACTCAGAAAGACAAGTGCCATGTGTTCTCTCGTATCTGTGGATCCTAGCTCTGAATCCTTGGATTTGAGTATAAAACCTGAACTAACTGAAGAAGCCGGGAAAGTAGAAAGAAAAATGAGGCTCTCTAGAGAGAAGGATAGCAGGACACAGGTGTGACAAGGGAGCGGGGAGAATTGGGGATGTGGCTTAACTGCACATGGGGAAGGGAGGGTGGGACAGAGGGAGGGGGAAGGAGAGATAAATAACACTAAGGATGTTTGGAAAGCTGTATGAAAATATTGTGTTATGAGCTTACTTTAAAACACATATATAATATATGTGGTTATTTATGTGTAGATTTTAGATGTAATTATTCTGTATGGGGTGATAATGGTCCCCACATACACACTGAACACGGATGCCCACATACTACTACATATAAAGTCAAATTAACCCCAACACAATAATAATGGTTCATTTCAATATCCCACTTGTGCCAACATACAGTCATCCTGACAAAAATAAGTAAATAAACAGAGAAATATTGGAGTTAAATGGCAACATAGAAGCAATGGACTTAAGACACCTACAGAACATTCCATCCAAACACTATAGAATACATATTCTCCTCGGTGACTTATGGGACTTTCTCCAAGGGAGATCCTATGTTAGGGTGGAAAGCAAGTCTCAAGAAACACAAGGCATTTTAATAATTCCTTGTATTCTACTGACCATAATGGAATAAGACTGCATGTCAACAGGAAGAGAAGCCCTAGAGTGCACACACTCATGGAGATCAAACAGCACACTACTGCACGGTGAATGGGTCCTTGAAGAAAGCAGGAAAAAAATTTTAAATTCCTAGAATCAAATAAAATGAAACCACAACATACCAAAACCTAAGGGATACAATGAAAGCAATCCTAAGAGAGATGTTTATAACTTAGGTGCCCACATTAAGATATTGGAGAGATCTCAAATAAATGACTTAATGATAAACCTTAGGCCCTGGGAAATAACAACAATCAAAACCCCAGATCTGTAAACAAAAAGAAATCATTAAGATAAATTAAAAATCATGAAATGGGAAGAGAAAGGAAAAGAAGTAAGGAAGATAGGAAGGAAGGCAGGAAGGCAGGAAGGCAGGAAGGCAGGAAGGCAGGAAGGAAGGAAGGAAGGAAGGGAGGGAGGAAGGAGGAAGGGAGAAAAGAGGAAGGAAGGGAGGAAGGAAGGGAGGGAGGGAGGGAGGGAGGGAGACAGGGAGGGAGGGAGGGAGGGAGGAAGGAAGAAGGAAGGAGGAAACAGAGCTGGTTCTTTGAAAAGACAGGGAAGACTGACAAACTCTCAGCCAAACCAATCAAAAGAAAGAGAAAAAATACTCAATAAAATTAGAAATAAAAAAGAAATATAAGAGACACTAGTATGTCAGATCACGGTCCAAGCATGGAGTCCTGTGAGAATTCTGAGTACTTGTGAGAAAACTCCAAGAAAACAAGAGAAGAGCATTGTAATCTCAGTTTCTTCAAAAACACGGACTTGTTCTTGGACTGTGCTTTCACGCCCCACCCCACCCCCGGGGGTAGTGGATAGGAGTGAGTCACTTCAGATTATTCATTACGGCCGGCTATTGCTATTTGTGTACATGTCTCTATGGAAAAACATGTTATTGCCACTTGCAGCTTTTCCTTGTGATTGTACATTTTATTCTTCTTAACTATCATGGTATAAATTGTCTGATGCTCCGAATAAAGTTAGCTATTGCATGAGATTTTAGTCTGCTTCATTTATCCACTCCATTCTCTCAGGACCCACCACCTCTAGAGAAGTAAACACCAGCGAAATTCAGAAAATCACTAGGTCTTAGCTTTAAAACACTAAATTGGAAAATGTAAGAGGAACAGATGAATTTCTATACACATATAAGCAGCCAAAATTAAACTGAGATGAGATATGCAATTTCAACAGGTCTATAAAAATCAGTAATATTGAAGCAGTAATTTAAAAATCTCCAAAGTAAAACAAGTCCAGGCCCAGGTGGACACACAGGTGTGTTCCACCAGGTCTTTAAAGAAGACCTAAGCCCAATGTTTCTCAAACTATTTCATAAAATAAAACAGGAAGGAGCATTAGGAAACTCTCTTTACAAAGTTAATATCATTCTGATACCAAAACCAAATGGAGATGGAATGAAAAAAGTTAAAAACCAATTCCTTGATGAACATACATGCAAAACCCTCAACAACAACAAAACAAATTTTAAAATGCACCAAAATGAACATTTGTATATGATCAAATTGGCTTTATTCCAGAGATGCAGGGATAACCAATAAGTGTAACTAATACACTACATAAATGGGCTTGTTTTTGTTAGGCTTTTTATTTCTGTGAAGAGACACCATGACCACGGCAACTCTTATAAATGAAACATTTAGTTGAGGTGGCTTGCTTACAATTTCGGAGGTTCAGTCCATTATCATCATGACAGGGAGCATGGTGGCATGTAAGCAGATGTGGTGCTGGAGTAGCAGCTCTGAGTCCTACATCTTGTAGGCAGCAGGAAGTCGACTGAGACACTGAGTGTGTCTTGAGTATGGAAAACCTCAAAGCCTGCCCCCATTGTGACACACTTCCTCCAACAAGGCCATACCCTCTTCAAAAAAGTCACAGCTCCTAATAGTGATGCTCTCTATGAGATTATGGGGCCCAATTACATTCAAACTACCACAAGGCTCAAGGGCAGAAATCACATGATTGCCTCAACAGATGCAGAAAAGGCCTTTGACAAACATTCCACATCCTTCTGTGATTAAAACTCCAAATTAACTAGAGATGAGGGAAACATACGTTGACATAGTAAAGGCTGTGTCTGACAAACCTATAGTAAATATCATGCTAAGTGGAGAAAAATTCCAAGTATTTCCCCCCCACATCAGGAACAAGACAAGGCTGCCCACTCTCCCCTATTCACTTTAGTGCTTGGAGTCCTAGCTACAACAATATGACAAGAGAAATAATTAGAAGCATCAATCAGGAAATCAAGATGTGAAAGTATCTATGTTTGCAGATACTTTAATACAGTTCTATACATAAAAGACCATCAAGACTCTGCTAGAAAACTCTTAGAGCTGATAAATACTTTAAGAAAACAGCAGGATACATAGTATACAAAATCAGTAGCCTTCCTGTATACCAATAACAAACATAATGAGAAAGAAATCAGGGAAAACAATTCCATTCATAATAGCCTAAAGCAATATCTTGGAACAAGCCAAGGATGTGACAGAACTCTCCAGTGAAAATTTTTGAAACACTGAAGAAAGAAATTGAGGAAGACACCAGAAGATGGAAAGACCTCCTGTGGTGATATTTTCTTTTGTATTAAAATGTTATATTTTAATAAATAAAGTTGCCTAGGGGTCAGAGCTATTAACAAGCCATAGCCAGAGTCTGGCGAACAAGTAGTGATGCGGCAGTTAGGCAGTTGGGCTTACAACCAATGAGAAGGCAGAACAGAATTCTATAAAAGGACAAACCCCCTTTTGAGCAGAGAGTCGTTGCTTCAGGGAGTGACTAGCTAACTGAAAGCAGTTAAGGCTCTTAGCTCTGACCTCTTCGGCTTTTCTCTTTACTTGGATAGTGTGTTTCTTTTTTAGCTACAAAGTTACAACTACAACCTCCCATGCTCACGGATTAGAAAAATTAGTAAGTGAAAATGGACATCTTATAAAAAGACAGTCTACAAATGCAATGTAATCTACATCAAAATCTAAGTGATACTCTTCATGGAAGTAGGAAAACAACTATTTTAAAGTTCGTGTGGAGATACAAAAGATCCCAGATAACCAAAGAAATTTTAAGCAAAAAGAATACTACTGGAGCTATTAACACGCTTGATTTCAAGTTGCACTACAGAGACATAGCAATATAAACAGACACATAGATCAATGGGCTAGAGTATCATCATTCAAGGCTACACAAGCTGCAGCCATCTGCTTTTTGATGGAACACAAATTGGGGAAAAGACATCGTGTTTAACAAATGGTGCTAGGGAAACTGGGTCTCTACACGTAAAAGAACAAAACTAAACCCTTATCTCTCACCCTGTGAAGAAATCAACGCCTAGTGGATTGAGGACAAGGATCCACACGAGAGACAAGAACTCAGAAACTGTTAGAGTTGAAAGCACAGGTGAGGATTTCTGAATAAGACCCTGATCACTCAGGAAATAAGACCAATAATCAACAAATAAGATCTCGTGGAATTAAAAAGTTTCTATACAGCAAAAGAAACTGTCATCAAAAGAAACTGCCATTGGGTGAAGAGGCAGCCTCTATAATGGCAAGGATACCTTTGCTGGCGATGCATCTGACAGAAGATCAGTATCTAGAATACACAAAGAAATCCAGAAACTAAACACCAAGAAAACAGACATCCCAATCAAAACCTGTGCTGTAGAACTAAACATAGAATTCTTAGGATAAAACAATATATACATGCATAATAAATATTTTTTTAAATGTTCAACACTGTTAGCCAAATAATACTACCTTGAGCATCCATCTCACCCCAGTTAGAATGGTTTTGCTCGAGATAACAAACGCTGGCAAGGATGTGGGGAAAAGAGCACCTTTGTTAACTGCTGGTGAGAGTACAAATTGATGTAGCCACTATGAAAATCAGTGTGGACGTTCCTTAAAAAGCTTAAAAATAGGACTACCATATGGCCCAACCAGACCATCTCTGGGAATGTCCCCTAAGACCCTATGTCCTACCAGAGACACCTTAAGAACATGTTCACTACGGTTCTGTTCACAACAGTTGGAAAATGGAATCGGTCTGGACACCCATCAGCTGGTGAATGGATGATGAAAATGTGGTACTGACACACAGTGGAATTTTACCCAGCGATATAGAAGAATTAAAGTTCAGAATATGCGGGAAAATGAACGGAACTGGAAAATATTATATTAAATGAGGCAAGTGGGGCACAGAAAGACAAACACCTTATGTTGTCTCTCGTGTGGACCCTTGTTTGGAATTTTTATATGTGTTTGTTTCATTTAGAGAACCTGTAGTTTCAGGAAGCTAGAAAGTGTTCATGGAAGGGAGAGAGAAGGGACCTTAGGTGGGGAAGTGAGAGTGGAACATGTGTTGTTGGAGTTGGGAGGAGAACACTGGAAGTGAAAGGGTTAGTAGTGATGGAGGGAGAAGTGGGTGGCAGGTGGCCTAATCAAAACCAAGTGTGTATTGTTTTAAAGCCTTGTAGAAACCCACTGCTTAATCATCTAATTCTGAAACTATTCTTAAAGGAACCTCAGTGCCAGGCATGGGACGCCCCATCACCACCACCAAACAACACAGAATATTGTCATCACCCTTGGTTGTCCATCATAGCTAAGTGGTAGGTCCCTATTGCTGAAAGCACAACACATTTTAGTTGCAAGGCATAGAGAAATCAAGCTGTAACTGACCTGGAAACTTCATCTCTGTTAGCCAGTTTCCGCGGTGCCACAAGGAGCCATGCAAGCCACTGGCAGAGAAAGATCATCAGTGGATTTACCCAGTGGTGTACCCTGCATGCCACAATACCAACCTGCCAAGTGAGAAGTGCCTACTGGTACAGTAGTGCCAAGACTGTTATGGGTGTAACCAACAACTTTCTGATTGGATCTGAGGCCTGCTCCTCAGAAGGAAACTCAAAGCTGATACTGTGGCTGGTACTATGGCTGGGGAGGTGATAGGCCCTAGAGGGGAAGCTACTACTGTTGTTTTGCTAAGTGCTTGCCTTGTCAACTGTCTTCTAAATATTTACATCTATACCCATAGGTTAGTGTCGCTCTCAGCTTTGGTCAGAGAAGCTTCTGATTAATACAGAAACTCATAACTATTCTAGCTGCTAGGAATAAGTGATGGTTGAGTGCTCGTCACTAAATTGAACAACTATATTAATGCCCTAAGGCTCAGGGAACACCACAGAAAAGAGGAAAGAAAGAATGCAAGAGCCAGAAGATGAGGAGACCCATGAAGTACTATATTCTGGATATGACCTGTACTCTAGTTTGGCTTTCTGTAGCTATAAAAAAAACACTGACCAAAAGCAACCTGGGGAAGGAAAGGGTTTATTTGATGTACAGATTACAGTTCATCACTGAGGAAGCCAGGGCAGGAACCTGGAGGCAGGAACAGAAGCAAGGACCATGGAAGAAGGATACTTACCATCTTGCTAAGCTTTACTTTCATATACAACCTAGGACCACGTGCCCAGGGATGGCACCATTCACCATGGATTGGACTCTTCTACATCAACCATTAATCAAAAAATATCCCACAGCCAATATGGTGGAGGCAACTCATCAGCTGAGGTTCCCTCCCCTCCTGCCAGGTGAATCAAGTTGACAACTAAGAACAGCCATCACAACATCACAACATGGCTGTTGTACTCATGTACGCACATCAACTGTGGTTATCTGTACAGGGTTAAGCCAGTCATCATTCCATTATGGACTGAGGAGGGGCTCACCCTAGGTGAGTAGCCATTGCCAACTGACGGCTTCTGTAGAGAAGGTGATATGTTTCTCTTAGGGTGTGGTCACTGGTAGGTTTCCCGTGCTCTAGGAGACCACCCCGCACTCTGTACCCCACGCACATGCAGGCAGCATTCTTGGACTCGGTGGAGAAACAGAGATAGACATGATCAAGACACATTGTGCACCTATATGAAACTGTCAAAGAATAAATATGTTCTTTTTAAAATAAAAATAAATTGGATAACCAGTTGGTGTGCTCTTCCCTAGGGAAGACTGTGTCTTCTGCTCTCAACATTCCTTAGTTGATGGTAGTTCTTTGTGTAGGGTTGCGGCCTCCTGGGTCTTCTCCATCCACTTTAGCATGTCTCTGGTTCTCGTTCAGCTCACGTTTAGGCAGTCATGTCGGTAAGACTTTAGGAGTGTAGCTGCTGACATTCCCAGGAGACACATTCTCACAGCAAACTCCCTGATCCTCCGGTGCTAACAATCTTCCACCTCCTCTCCCACAATGTTCCCTGAGCCTTAGGTGCCAGTGTTGCTTTGTAGATGTATCTAGCCACTGGGACTGGGCTCCACAACTCTGCATTTTAATTGGCTGTGGTTTTCTATGATGGTTTACATCTGTTGCAACAAGAAGTGTCCTTGATGAGAGGTGAGGACTACACCTATCTGTAGGTATAAGAATATTTAGAACGTCGTTAGGGATTATGTCGGTTCAAGCAAGTGGAGGTTATATTCTCTTTCAAGACCCCTAACTTGCACTGAGTCATTTGCTAGGTTTCCAGTGCGAGGTATAATTTCCCCCTTGTTGAGCAGGTAGGTCTCAAGCACAATTAGAGAATTGTTGGTTGCCACAAAGGTAAGTGTACCACTATTGCGCCTCTAGAGTTACAATGCCATGCTGATCATCACTGTGGTTTACAGGCATTATACCTGGGTAGGGCTCTTGCTTGCTTCTCTCCTTTGGAAGTTTGCATGGAGCCTTCTGGTGCCCTGAAATCTAATCCTCAGGGAGAAGGCTTCCAGGTCAGTTCCAGCTCAGGGGCCTCTGGGCCCTGAGTCTGAAGTCTTTGGTGTCGTTATCAATAGGGACTTACCTCCATCTCTGAGGGACAACCAAGGTTAATAACAAAGTCTGTGATATCTGAGGAATCTCTTGGACAAGCCTGACCAACAACTCAAAGGAGAGTCAAGTATTTATTAGATGGTCTTTTGGCTCTTGGAAGAAGCATTATCTCTTCACTTTTGTTATTTTAATTAATTATCTTTTACCTTTCCCTGACCATTTACCTGTTGTAAGATTTATTCTAGGTGCTGGAGAGATGGCTCAGCAGTTAAGTGCACCGATTACTCTTCCAGAGGACTCCCGGTCCTTTCCCAGCACCTACATGACAGCTCACAAGCATCTGTAAATCCGGTCCCAGGGGATCCAACACCCTCTTCTTGCCTCTGCAGGCACTGTGTGCAAGTGGTACAGACTAACATACAGGCAAAACACCCACACACATGAGATAAAAATAAAGGTTAAAAAAGGAGAAAGAAAGACCAAAATAAACAGAAACTGGTACCATCATGGAGAACAGTATCATTCATATACAACCAGATGTTTACAGTTGTCCTGCTTCCTTGGAGTGGGTAGACTCACTGTGCCAACAACTTCCCTTATATTGTCTCACTCCTCTGTGGAATCAACCAATTCTGTTTTGACAGAATTAGGGCCACACCACCAAGCCACTGGATCAATATGTATATACCTTAGGGTTAGGATGATCGAGGCCTAGAACAGTCTACAAAAAAAAAAAAAATTCAAGCTCCATGTGGTGATATATTCTGTGTCAAATAAAGCTTGCCTGAGGATCAGAGGACAGAACAAGCCACTAGATTCAACACAGAGGCCAGGCAGTGGTGGCACACACCTTTAATCCTATCACTCAGGAGGCAGAGATCCATCTGGATCTCTGTGAGTTCAAAGCCACCCTGGACTACATGAGATTGACTCAGTCTAGGAGAGAAACAGAGTCAGGCAGTGGTGGCACACACCTTTAGTCCCAGCACTTAGGATTCACACGCGTGTAATTCCAGCACTTGAGATCTCATGCCTTTGCTACCAGTACTTGGGAAGCACACACACCATTAGTCCCAGCACTAGGAAGGAAGTGAAATGGCTGGGCGGAGAAAGGTATACAAGGCGTGAAGAGACGGGAACTAAAGGATTTCAGCTGAAGTGCCCTTTCGGCTGAGGACTCAGAGGTGTTCACTCAGAGGATTCATGGAGATAGGCTCTCACCTTCGATTCGGCCTGAGGATTCAGCGGTGGTGAGAAATTTCTCTAGTGGCTTGTTCCTTTGTCTCTCTGACCTTTCAGCATTTACCCCAATACCTGGCTCTGGGATTTTTATATTAATACCATTTAACATTCGAGCAACATCTCATTCTCCAAGTACCAGTGGGACATTCTTCCATAGTCTTTTACTTGTGAGTAATCTGCACATCTTTCGAGCTTAGAAAAATCTTGGGAATTCCAGGAGACAGCACTTCCTTGTTCTACTGGTTAGGGCAGCTCCTTGGGGCCTCTAGGCTGCTTAGTCTCAGCTCCAGAGGGCATCCATCTTTTATCTTTCTTCTGATAGAGATCAGGGCTCTCACTAGCACATTCCAGAGGGACCAGCCTTTGAAAAGTGACAGTTCTTTGCCTGTTGCTTCTGCTCCTTGTTACCCATTTCTCTTCCTCTCCTCCGGGGCCTGCCCCCCAACATTAATGTGTGCACGAGCTATTAGCTTAGCTTGTCTCCTAAATGTTAAAGCCATTTTGTCATAGTAAAGATCTGTACCGTGATGAATGTTTGTAGAGTATCAACTCCTTGATGGGAAAACATCTGAATTACTGTCTAAAAAATATCATTTAAAATAGATTCTGTTGAGAGGCCTAAGGGGATGGCTCAGGCAATAGAGTATGTGTTATGCAAACATGAGGACCTGCATTCAGAGCCCCAGCATCTATGCCAAATAAACAAACAAAAAATAAGGCTGGTCATTACACATCTCCAGTTAGAATTCTATCACTGTGGAAGTTGAGATAGGACGATTCCTGGGGCTCACTGGCCAACCAGTCTAGCCAATCAGCAAACTTCAGGTTCAGCGAGAGACCCTGCCTCAAAAATAATGTGGGAAGTGAGAGAAGAAGACACCCAACATTGACCTCTGGCCTTCACATGCAAGTACACACATGTGCGTGGGTATGTGCACACACAAGAGGATGTTTACACATGGATATGTATATGCACATATGAGAGAAAGAGAGAGAAAGGAAAGAAGGGAGGGAGAGAGGCCTGGTCCTTCAAGCCTGTAATCCCAGATCAGAGGCTGAGGCCAGAGGATCACAAGTTTAAGGCCTGCTTGAACTGCAGAACTAACTCAAGTCTAGTTTGGGTAACTTCATTAGATTCTGTCTCAAAATAAAAAATAAAGAAAGAGCTAAGGATAAAGCCAAGCATTGTCACACACACACACACACACACACACACACACACATACCTGTAATCCCAACCTTTGGGAAATAGAAGCAAGAAGATCAGAAAGTCAAGACCAACTTTGGATAGCAAGTTCAAAACCAGCCTTGGCTACATAAGACTCTATCTCCAAAAAAGAAAGGAGAAAAGTTTAGGGTACAGCTCAGTGGTAGAGCACTTGTCTGGCATGCAGGAGGCCCAAGGTTCAATCCCAGTATGGTGGGGAAAATAACAATAATGCACACATAAACACATATACATATATTCACAATGACACAAGGTAGAAAAAAGGAAGTAGGCAGCCTCTGTTTATCTTGATGTGATAAATAATCACGTTCTTAGATGTGTAGCTGTAAATACCATCTGATTTGCTGGGTTGCTGGCATTCTGTAGGAAAGCAGGGGCTGTGGTCTGGGAGGAAGCCACACAGAGCAGTTAGCAATTAACTGAGGAAAAGGCTTGTGAATTCCTAACCTGCTGCTAACATCCACTGCAGAGAGAGGCTCTGGCAGATGGAGCCTTTTAACCAGAGGAGCTAACATTTCCAGCCAAGCTTCATTGCCCTGGACAAAGCAGGCCGTAAAGAAGAGGCCAGGAGCCTGGATGTGTGAGCTCCAGAGAGCCTACTAGCCCTTCGTAATACCCACGGTCATGGAAGAAAACAGCCACAAGCAGAACAGCCAGCACAGTTATCTATGAGGCAGCTCTCAGAGCTGAATGACTGTACTGTGAGGGACTCTGGTAGGCTGGTTAAGGTGGGGAGGAAGACGTCTCCCAAGAGCAAACTCAAGTGAGCACAGAGCAGCATCACCCACACCGCCCAAGGAGAGAGCAGGTACCCCAACTGAAGTTTGTCTTTTGAGTGATGTATCAAGCTAAGTGCTCCCTTCCCCTGCTCCTACTTAGCTCCCCACCACCAGCCTTTCCCCTAACTCAGTGTTGAAGAAATATTTGAAATACGAGTCTGAAGGTATGCAGCAGACGCCATCCTGCCAAGCTGCATGTTCAGTACAACACACTGATGTAGATGTAACCATCTTATTAAAATAGAAACACGGGGGCTGGCGAAATGGCTGAGAGGTTAAGAGCACCAACTGCTCTTCCAGAGGTCCTGAGTTCAATTCCCAGCACCCATATGGTGGCTCACAACCATCTGTAATGAGGTCTGGCACCATCTTCTGTATACATAATAAATAAATAAATCTTTAAAAAAAAATAGAAACACAGAGCCAAATGCAGAGTTGAGAGCCCAAGAGGTCAGAGCAATAGCTAAGAGCTAAAAACCCTTTCTTACCCTTCACTGCTGCTGTTGTCCTTCCCCTCTGAAAGAGGCCTACTTCCTGTGTATCTGCCTTTTTATTGACTTTCTGTTCTGCCTTCTCATTGGTTGTAAACCCAACCACATGACCTCCTCATCACTGCTTGTCTATACAGACCTCCAGGTCTTCTATGGTTGGTATTGAGATTAAAGGCGTGTGTCTCCATGCTGGCTGTATCCTTGAACACACAGAGATCTGCCTAGCTCTGCCTCCCAAGAGCTGAGATTAAAGGCATGCGCCACCACCGCCCAGATTCTGCTATGGCTTGCTATTAGCTCTGACCCCCAGGCAACTTTATTTATTAACATACAAATAAAATCACATTTCAGTACTAATAAAATATCACCATACACTGATAAAAATGAAAGATTAGGGGCTGGAGAGATGGCTCAGAGGTTAAGAGCACTGACTGCTCTTCCAGAGGTCCTGAGTTCAATTCCCAGCAACCACATGGTGGCTCACAACCATCTGTAATGAGATCTGGCACCCTCCTCTGTATACATAATAAATAAATAAATCTTTAAAAAGAAAAGAAAAAAGAAAAAGAAAGATCAGCATTCTGAAAGACCTGACTGGACTCGGGGCTTCCACTTCTTAGGCAAATCAGCTGCCCCACCACTGTTTCCACATTTGGAGCAAAGATAGGGAAATGTCCTCATCTACCGGTATAGTGAGACCTACGTGTGACAGGCCTGTGAGACCTAGTTTCATACTCATTCCTTCTAGAACCTTCTGGGCCTGTGTAACTGATAGCTGGAATGCATCCAGGCCTCACCTCATAGATTCCTCCTCCCCACACCTCTCCTTGAGTAACACATCCTCCTGCATCATAAAGTGGTTCTGCTGGTAAACCCTCTCTAGGCTGTCGTCAGGGATGTGTGTGATTCTGGGCATCCCACAGCAAGCCAGTCAGGCAAGTCTGGGAATCATAATGACTGCCAATTTCCCACTCACTTGATGCAATGGGAAGATCACTTCTTCATTACACTTTATTAGAAAGTCTTGAGATGGGTGTTTCCCAGAGACAGTAGGTGGCCCGCAACATCACAGGCAAACTTCCAGATACACAGAGGAAAGAGTTTCTGCATCAGGCCTCTAAATAGTAAACCCTTTTGTGTTCATTGTACAAAATAATGGGTTTCATACATTGATAGCTTGGGCAGGCCTGATCTCACCAGGTAACCCATGTTGGCTTCAAACTTGGAATGATCCTTCTGCCTCAGTGCTAGGATTACAGGTGTGAGCTACCATAGTCAGATGTATTTCTGTATGGGTACATGAAAGTCAAGCTCTGCTCATGTTATAAGATATAGATATAGTACCAATGGGTACGTGTGTGTATGTGTGTGTGTGTGTGTGTGTGTGTGTATGTATTATATATGTATGTGTATATGTATATGTATATGTCTTTGTATATGTATATGTATATATATGCCTGCTTTAGTAGATAAACCCAAGTTTAAAGCCAAGTTTATCCATATACTAAAAGACTTATCCCAGTGTTACCTATGAGACCAAGAGCTACGAAGCCACTTGCTTCTTTGGACTTTGGTTTTCTCCTCTGCTAAACCCTTCTGCATAAATTAATATAAAGGTCAAGTGAGAGTATTTAAACAAAAGGAATTCATATTATAATTACAATATTAATACTATTTTATAATTACATCTGTAACTTGTATGTTTGTCTTCACCTTGTATAAGGTGAAGCTTATACAAGGCAATCTAACATTAATAATAATTAATGTTTAGTTAATAATAATTAATGATGAATAAATAATCTAGCCAATGATGTAGCCCTGCACCTGCAATCCTAACACCTGCATAGGCAGAGGCGGAAGAGCAGACCTTTGAGGTGGACCTGGTGTTCAGAGTGAGTTCCATGATGGCCAGACAGGACTATATAATGAAATCCCATTTCAATAGTAACAGTAATAGTCATGATAATAATAACAAATATTATTCTAAGTTTAAAAATATTTGTGTGTGTAGGGGGGATCCATGCAGCACATGTTTTACAGATACTGTAGGACAGGATCCATGTCAAGACTGAACCTGAACATTAGCGAATGCTTTTGGGAAGAGCAGTTAGGAAATGCATTCCTGAGACCGAACTGGCCCATCCGTCCATTCCGACCACTCGGGTTTCCTCAGCATCGACAGATGAATAAACACATTTGATTACTTGGGTAGCTGTTTGGGTCCCATTTGCTCTTCCTTTCCAGATTGCATTCCACCACACTGGACAGGGTTTGAGAGAAGGTAGCTTGCTAGTTTCTCCACCTCTCACCAGGGTTCCCCTGCAGCCCCGGAACACCCTGTTTCCAACCACCCTTTCCTTCCTTCCCCACTCTGCCACACGGAAGAGGCAGAAGAGGCAGAAGGTTGCCAAGCGCTTCCTGCTCCACCTGAAGTGAGAGTACTTTCACGATTTCACATGAGGAAGGAACTCACCTCTATGAGGTCATCTCCTTTGACTGTGAGCAACAGTCACTTGGCTGCTTTCCCTGCCTCTCATCCCTGAGTCTCCTGGGTTGACCTTGCGCTATTTGCAGGCTGAGTAGGAACCAAGCATCTGTCTCAGGCTTGATTCCAAGCACATGTCCTAGGACTAACTCTCAGAACCACACCTGCAGGAGTGACCACAGCAGGGACTGGATGGGAGAGGGATGAACTATACAACAGAGGCCCTGTTGATGTCGCCAGGGTCTCTGGAAGCCATTTGGTCCTGCAAAGGGCCAGGCCTCACCAACCAGCCAGTAGCACTGGTTGCTCTTCCAGAAGATCCAGGTTCAATTCCCAGCACCCCTATGGCAGCTCACAACTGTCTATAACTCCAGTCCCAGGGGACCAAACGCTCTCTTCTGGCCTTGGACACTGCTTGAATATGGTACACAGACTTACAGGCAAGCAAAACACCCAGACACATAAAATTAAAAAAGAAAGAAACTTAAATTAGTCTAAAGCCTTAAAAAAAATCTTTTTTTTTTCAGAGCTGAGGACCGAACCCAGGGCCTTGCGCTGCTAGGCAAGCGCTCTACCATTGAGCTAAATCCCCAACCCCCAAAAATCTTAAATAAATAAATATAAATTAAAGTTGGAGGACTACTGATCAATACAAGGTTCCAAATAGTATCATAAAGCTACGAAAGTCAAGAGAGTTACCAACATTAGAATACACACATAAAACAACAAAGCACAGTCCACAGACATAACATATTCAGAAAACTGGATTTCAGGGAAGAGGAGGGGCTGGGGACTGAACCCATGCCCTCACACATCGACTACCATCGACCACCACTAACACCATCGACCACTTTTGAAATATTACCAAGAAAAGTATGTTGAGTGAAAGAAGGTAGAGACAGAGACAGAGAGACAGAGACAGAGAGAGAGAGAGAGAGAGAGAGAGAGAGAGAGAGAGAGGATCACACTGGCAAAATTACAGTTATGAAGTAATAATGAAATATTTTTATGGTTGGGCATCACCCTAACATGAGGAACTGTATTAAAGGGTCACAGCATTAGAAAGGTTGAGAACCACTCTACTATATACATATTTCCATTATATAAAACTTCACTGCAGAGTATGGTGACTCACATTTGTAATCATGGACAGGCTGAGGTAGGAGGAGGTGAGAAGCCAATCTGAGCTACATAGGAAGGAAGAGTCTGTCTCAAAACTACAAAAAAAAAAAATCCAGAAAATTAATTATAGGGCTAGAAGTAGATTGGGGTTGTCTGGGGAGAAGGCATTAGGAAGACCTTGGGAAGTATACTCCTGGAGGTGTGATGTTCACAGACTTGATGGTTTTGTAGTTTCACGATGATGTCACATACCAAAGTCAAACTGTGTGATTTGCATGTACACAGTTTATGGTTATGCCAGCATGCCTCAATAAAAACTGTTAGGCGAAGGAGCCGGGTGTGGTGACTCACACCTACAATCAGCACTCTGGAGCCAGAGGATCACAAACCTGAGGCTAGCCTGGGCTACAGAGCAAGTCCTTACTTCAAGAAAGAAAAAGTAGAGACTAGAGGAAGGCGAGGAGAAGAGAGAGGAGGGGAGGAAGGGGAAGGATGGAGCTGAGGGCTTCATAGGTAAGAGTGCATGCTCTCACAGTCGGTAGTCGAGGCTAGACTTCAAAATAGCTCTCACAGTCGGTAGTCGAGGCTAGACTTCAAAATAGCCCCAGTCAAGTTCTCTTGAGCTAGTCACAGAGCAGAGGAAAACTTTGCTTTGAAAATATTAGGGGGGGCATGGTTCCACACCTGTAACCTCAGCACTTGGCTGAACCAGAAAAATGGCCTCAAATCCTGGGCAGTGGTGGCGCACGCCTTTAATCCCAGCACTCGGGAGGCAGAGCCAGATGGATCTCTGTGAGTTCGAGGCCAGCCTGGGCTACCAAATGAGTTCCAGAAAAGGCACAGAAAAAACCCTGTCTCCAAAAAAAAAAAAAAAAAAAAAAAAGGCCTCAAATACGAGAACAGCCTGGGCTCCATAGTCTTTGTGAGTACAATGCAGTAAAGTGCAACACATAGAACATAATACGTTCTCAGCCTCTCCCTTTTGAGGAAATAGTCCCAACCTCTGCTTCTGGCCTCAACGTTTCCAAGGCGCACATGTAACTAGCTGTTGCTCTGTCTGTTGCTTTCTGGTCACAGACGATTCTTCCGAGTCCGATGTCACTTATGTGCCTTTGACGTCACTCACTTGCCTTCAGTGAAAGTCCTAACTGAAGGAAAGTAAGATTTTGCTCTGGCTGAATGAATTAGCGTTGATCCAATAATGCCTGTGTTCGCTGCTGCCCCAGACCTGTCCTAACTTCCAGACTCTCCACCAGCGCTTTTGCGCTGAACGCATACACGCAGGGCTATGGTCTAGGAAAGCCCAGGCTAACCGGTATTGACAATCATAGAGCTTCAGGAAAACACGCGGCTTGAGCCCTGCTTTGTGATTCTTTCCCTCTTGCTCCTTTTGTTTTCTTGTTAAACTGTTTTGAGAAACCATCCGCAATTTAGCGACAACCTCTCCATGGCAACAGTAGCTGCCATGGCGACCACAGGGAAAGAAAAGGAAGAGACAAACAAATACCAACACTTCGTTAAAGGATCGCTGGGCTCCAGACTGGAGGAATAAAACCAACTGTGAAAATCAGGAATATTTTAGGGGACTCGGTGGGAGGAAAGAGCCCAGCAGAAGCAGCCCGTGGGGGGCCCTGCTCAAGACTTTCCTCCCCTAACAGGAGACTCCTTTTTAGGTGTTTTTTTTTGTTTTTGTTTTTTTTTCTGCTGTCTCATTGCAAATCAAAGACTATTTTGGACCACTCCGTGTGCTGTTGGGGGAGGGGCAGGGGTTGTTGTTGTTTTGGATTTTTGTTGTCATGACACAAGCTAGGGTCATCCAAGAAAAGGGAACCTCCGTTGAGAAAACGTCCCCATCGGATTTGCCTGTAGGCAACTCTGTGGAGCATTTTCTTGACCGATGATGGATGTGGGAGGGCCCTGCCCACTGTTGGCAGCATCACCCCTGGGCAAGGGGTCCTGAGTGGTCTAATAAAGGTAGCTGAATAAGCCATGAGGAACAAATCAGCTAGCAATGTTCCTCAAGAGCCCCTGCATCGGCTCCTGCCTCCAGGTTCCTGCCTTGAGTTCCTGCCCTGACTTCTCTTCATGATGAACTGTTGTAAGCTGTAAGCCGAAAGTTGCTTTTGGTCATGCTCTTTATCACAGCAACAGAAACCTAACTAAAACACTAAACTAAGATGTTTCTTCTTTAAACATCGAAAACCCTTCTGGGGCTGGTGAAATGGCTCAATGGGTGAAATGGATTGCAGTGTTAACCTGAGGACCTGAGTTCAAGCCCCAGAACCTATGGAAAGGTGGAAGAAGAGAACGGACTCCGTGAAGTTGTCCTCTTACCTTCACACATGTAGCAGGGTATACACACACACACACACACACACACACACACACACGCACACGCACACGCACACGCACACGCACACGCACACGCACACACACACACATGCATGCACACACACATCATGCACATACACACAATAATATTAATTAGTTTTGCATCGCTTAGGCATATACAAGCCATGGACACATGAAAATGACTTAGTTCATTTAAACAACTTCCAAAAAGTTCCTTGTGCGAACCATTCCAGTGAATAAAAGAGAACTTGGATTAGCATGTTTGGAAAATGGAGTAATTGAGGATTCTAAGGGAACATTTGAGGACAAGGACAGAAAAGGAGGCAACAGAGGGGCAGAGTGACCAGAAACAGAATGTTGTTGGCGACAGAGGACCCCTGTGCAAAGGAGGGCTGTCTATCTACTGTAGGATAATTCCACAGCCACTCAAAACTCGGCGGCAGCCAGTACTTACATTCAACAGTTAAATATAGAAATAAGCAAGAGGCATTCAAAAAAAAAGTCAGCTATTGACCAACATAAACTTCACCCAAATGAAAAAAAATCTAAAATTTTCACACTGATGTGTGTGTGTGTGTGTGTGTGTGTGTGTATGTGTAGCAAGCATGTGCATGAAGTCAAGGACAACTTTCAAGAGTCGGTTCTCTCCCACCATGTGAAGTCTGGGGATGGTACCCCAGTTGTCAAGCTTGACGGTAAGAGCCTTTCCCTGCTCAGCCGTCTCATCCCCCCCAATTAGATATTTTACCCGAAAGTGCCTTTCTTTTTTCCTTCCTCCTCCTATCTTAGAATCTGATCCCCCCCCCTCCCCCCCCCCCTCACAGAGCTTAAATGAGGTCCATCCCTACACTAGCCGTCGATTACCCTGTTAAAAAGTGTTTTGCACCAGGCGGTGGTGGCGCACGCCTTTAATCCCAGCACTCAGGAGGCAGAGGCAGGCGGATCTCTGTGAGTTCGAGGCCAGCCTGGGCTACCAAGTGAGCTCCAGGAAAGGCGGAAAGCTACACAGAGAAACCCTGTCTCGAAAAACCAAAAAAAAAAAAAAAGTGTTTTGCGACCACAAGGAGGGAGGAAGACAGGCTGGGGGTTCTAATGGGAGCTGGAGAGAGGTTATGGGGGAGGGGGAGTTGATAAAATCGAAATACGTTGTATACACGTATGAAATTTTCAAGAATAAGTACATTCTCCATATATCCCTTCTCCAGGTACCTGCCTTGAGCTCCCTCCAACGTGGCTTCCTTTAATAATGAACCATGACCTGAAGCTGAAATAATCCTCTCCTTCCCTAACCCCTTTTGGTTACGGTATTTACCACAGCAACAGAAAGCTTTTAGGACAAGTCCATTTTATTTCTTTAGTTTTCTCTGTAGATGATTATATGAACCGCAAATACTATGAGTTCTGTTGTTTTCCTTTTAAACTCTTCCCCCCCCCCCTTTTTTTTATTTTGTAACTGTGTGAGTCAGGTTGTCCAGGGTGATAATAAACAGTGTAAATGACATCAAGAGGCCTTGTCCTCTCACGGGCTCTAAAAAACCGAAGTTTAGTACAGATCTTTTATGACATTCCACAAGTTCTAGAATCGTTGGGAAATAGTTTTCCTTCATCTAGCAAAATAATTATGTGGTATTTGCATTTTAGTAAATTAATTGAATGATTAATTACAGTGGTAGATTTTCTAAGGATAACTCACTCCTGTATTATTTGGATTAACAAAGCCATCATTCCTTGCTTTACAGAACCTTACTAGGTTCAGTAGCTGGATAAATTTACTACGCCTGCCATAATAAAATACCACAGACTGGTCAGTTTAAACAACATAAATTTGTTTTCTCCAGTTCTGGGAGGTATAATCCCAAGATCCAAGTGTCTGCAAGATTGATCTGAGGCCTTTGCCCTGGTTTACAGATGGCTGCTGGGTCCTCGAATGGCCTTTTCTCTGTGCATACACATTCCCATTACCCCTCGCGTGTATCTAAATTTCCCCTTCTTATAAGGACACCAGTGATATTGGATTAGAACCTACCATACGGCCTCACTTCACTTCAGTCAGCTCTTTAAAAACCTCATTTCCAAATACAGTCACATTCTGAGATACTGGAACTTAAGGTTTCACTACACGGACTCGGAAAGATACGGTCCAGTCCCTAAGAGGTCATGATGTTCTAGACTTTCACACATACATTCACAAGTGAATCTGATCTACAAGTTTCTCTGCAAAGGAGTTGAGATTTGAAATGGCTTTTCTATTATTGGAGCTACCTATGTAAATCAGGGATTATATGGTACTTGTAATTTTGTTTTGTTTTGTTTTTCAAGACAGGGTTTCTCTTTGTAACAGTCCTGGCTGTCCTAGAACTCGCTTTATAGACCAGACTGGCCTTGAACTCACTGAGATTCGCCTGCCTCTGCTTCCCAAGTGCTGGGATTAAAGGCCTGTGCCACCACCGCCTGGCTCAGGTACTTGTAATTTTGGTAGAATTTCCCAGTTAAACTTCCATGACTAAACTTTTCTTTTTGAAGAGTATGGGACAAGGGAGTTCTTATTTACATTTAGTATTCTTTAATGTTTGTTTATTTCTTATTTATTTATTTATTTTGGATTCTTCAAGACAGGATTTCTCTCTGTGTAGCCATGGCTGTCCTTGAACTTGCTCTGTAAACCAAGCTGGCCTCGAACTCACAGAGATCTGCTTGCCTCTGCCTCCCAAGTTCTGGGGTTAAAGGCATACCACCGCCTGGCTTCCTTTTTTTTAAGCATTAGAGATTGGACCCAGGGTCTCATACATTAGGCAAGTTCTCTACCATTGAGCTACATCCTCAACCCTCAAATTCTCTGGTTCTTACCATCCTAACTGTGACATTTTATACTTTTTCAGATTTTACGCAGATTTCAACTGTCTTCACATTTATACTTTGTGTTGATATGGAATTCATCTGTGAATATGGTGTTAAGATTGGGATTTAATTTTATGTCCCCCCTTAATGAGACCTCTTTCTTACCATTATCTAAGTAACTTCCCATTTCTTTCAGTAATTAATAAAGCTCCTTATATATAAAATTTCTACATAGAAACCAAAAGATGTTTATTTTAATTTTGCCTAAATTTTATTGTCTTTTTCCCAAGTCAAACCTATAAAATACTAAAAATTAATTTTACCATATACATTTGCTATTCACAACATCCCAAATGGTATTCCTCATTTTGGGTTGGTTAGGTTGAGTTGGGTTGGTTAAGACAGGGTCTTGCTCTACAGCCCAAGCTGGCTTTGAACTCATGATCCCACCTCAGCCTTTTGTGTCTGTTTCTTAAGAGAAAAGGCAGAGACTAGAAAAGGTTATTTGTAAAATAACAGTCATACAATTCTGAACAGCATGCTGAGACTTCTGACACCATACTCTGTGCTTACGCTCAACCCCTCTACTGCCTAAGCAGCAGGTATCCTTGTACCTAATTTCATTTCATAGTGTGTGATCATGTAACACCAACTCTGTTCCAGACATTATCATAGGCTCTGTGTTTTGGACAGCCCCTGAGAGGCCCATGAAATTCTCCAAACTCTATTGAGAGTGGATCAAAATGGCCAAGTCAAACAAGAAACCTGGAGTCACCGAGACTGTGCCTCCGCCTTGGAGCAATTCCAACTTTTTCCTCTACTCTGCCAGAAACACTGCATCTGCCCTCTTCTCTGACATGGGACACCCGTGACTGACATGAGACACCTCTGTTGACCTTTGAACTAAGTTAACAACATACCCAATATTGTCTAATCTAAATCCTGGCTGCAATAATAACCTGGTTCAGGATGTCCTTTGTGAAATGGAGAGCAGGTGTTTCCCATCACTAAAGCACCTTACAGAGAGCATCGTTCTCATTTTAAATGTTTTAAGGGTTTCTCAGCCCTGTTTCAGGGTACAAACCCGGTGACTAGAGTGTTTCTGACCATCTGAATCACAATGACATTGTCAAATTTCCTAAGGATTAAAAGCACTCAGTTTGATATCCAAGTTTTCAATGGTGGTTAAATAAGAAATGAAAGGAGGTTTTCTGGAACTGTGCCAACATCTAGACTTGACAGGTAGACTGTTATCATGAGCATTGGTAGGTGATTCCTTTTGCTGTTGGGACTCAACTGATATGGGATTGCCTTCTTCTAGGATAAAGTGGAATTGTTTCACTTCTCAAGGACAGGAGAATCTCTCAAAGTATTGTTGCTCATGTGCCAAGAGGCTCTCATGAAGACCATTTTAAAAACAAAGGTTTGTGTCCAAATCATACACAAACGAGTCCATGCCTTCTCCCACCATCATGGCCATTAGGCAGCAGTTCCCAGCTGACAGCCTCGGTCTTCGGAGCCAATGGCTGGTGCTGCACCTGGCATGGGACTGGATCCTCCTGAAGCTGCTTCTGAAACTGCTTTGATGTTTCACATCAAAGGTAGTAAGAAGGTCAGCCTATTCTCTGAACCTGAGATTAGGATAAATATGGCACTGGACCAGATGAACACTCTGTACAAGTAAGAGCACCAATCTGTAGCATGCACTGTGTACCACAGGAGCTCACACTATGGGACGATCAGATTTATGACCAAGATGATGCTGATATGGTGGTGGCTGGGGTTTCGGAATTTTGCATTAGTCCTTCGTCTCTTGTGTGATTCTCCAGCCTGGGCACTGAGCATACTCAGATCATAATTGACTTGTCCATTTCCTCCAAAGATGGCTTTGTAACGAGAAAACGTGCCACTGGGCTATGGCTGGAAGAACACGAATATGCAGTTCAAGGAAAGGCCTGGATTAATGGAAGTCTGGGGGTATGGACTTTCAGTTGATGCTGGTCACATAACTGCCCCTGATCCTGAAGGGCAAGGTACCTTGACATGCCACCGTGCTACTGTGGAAGACGCAGTAGTACAATGTGAAGAGCTGTCCTAAACCACCGTACACACTATGTCCATGCCCCTGGGAGCTGTTGCAGCAAATAAGTCATTAAGCATCTCTTTGGGGACCACTCAGACATATCCTTGCCATTCCTTCAAGGAAAGAACCTCAAGGCATTGGCCGGCAGCTTATAGGGGTGTTCATGGCTCCTTTTAGTGCACAAACATGTTTTTGAAAACGACTGCCAACTTTAAACCTGGACTGGACAGACTCAGGATTTGATATCAATTATGTTGCGCTTTTAAGTACAAAGATACGTGCCTGTAATTGTGGCATTTGGAAGCTGGGGAAGAGGATCTCTTGTTCGAAGGCAACCTAGAATGAGTTCTAGGTCAGCCTGGGCTATACAGGGAGGCAAACAACAAAAATCAATTATAGACACAGGAGTGTAAACTGAGGAACAATCTATTGGGCTCACCAATCACTTTGGTTTTTGGTGGTATTAATGTAACACTATACTGCTAGCATGTAAAGTAAGTCAATTGTAACTATCTCATTAATGTTTTTAAAAATGTTTTTAAAGTGTTTTAACATTTAAGACTAGAGATAAAGTCAAATTTATGTAATCTACCTAAACTTAAAGTCCTGGGATACATACTGAGCAGTGAGTTCAAGACCAGCTTAGGAGATACACCAAGACCCTATCTTTAACTTAAAAAGAAATGAATAAACAATTTGTATACTAAAATTTGACTACAAGACTGGATAATTTAAACGGCACCTTGGTTTATTCCCTGCCTCCAGGGGAGAACAATTAATTTCTGGTAAACAGATGGCAATATCCAATTTCCTTTTTCTATCCAGCCACTGGGCTTCCCATTGGGCCCCAGGGAATCCTGAACAGAAGCAGAGTCCCCAGCCTCCCCTGTTGCTGTGTGACTCAGATAGCTGTCAGTCAGCCCCAGAGAAGGGCTCCTCCTTCTCTGTCCTTCCCATTGCTGGAAGGGGACCTGGAGGGAGACACTGTGGGCTGTGGGGACGAACAGATCACACTCTGGGGAGCTCAGTGAAAAACCACGGGCCTGATCCTCTCTTGTCCCAGCAGGACTTCAGTGCAATATAGAAATCAGCTCCGCCCAGTTTATGACACTGTCATCTGAGCCAATACAACCAAATTTATGTGCTCACAACTGTCCTCTGATGTCCCACCACCTCCCTGTTCTTAAAAACGTCCACCTTCAGCCGGGCAGCGGTGGCACTCTCCTTTAATCCCAGCACTAGGGAGGCAGAGCCAAGTGGATCTCTGTGAGTTCGAGGCCAGCCTGGTCTACAGAGTGCGTTCCAAGATAGCCAAGGCTGTTATACAAAGAAACCCTGTTTCGAAAAGGAAAAAAAAAAAAAAAAGAGTCCACCCCAGGCCTTCTTGCTGCAATTCAGGTAACGTTTCTTACCATCCATTACTGAAAGAAGTTGTCCACTTCCTGCTAACAATGACTATCAAATAGAGAATATATCTTATGCTATAGTAATAATGTATCAAGTCCAAGATCTGGGCAGCCATATTGTTTCCAATTTTAAGAAATGAGTTTCCAGACAATTAAGAGTTGTATAGTTTTTATTATTTTACTATTAAACTTTTTTTAAATCTTGAAATGGGTTAATCTTAAAGTAAAAACTAGTCATATATTTGTCTTTATACATTATATACACTTAAGAAATAAATAGTGGTCTAGGCATTTTTAAAAAAGCATCAGATATACAAACAAGGTTTCAAGTCAAACAGACAAACACACAACTCACAGAGGATTCAGTTCTCCACACTTCCATTACTAAACACAGGAGCTGGAAGCCACCAGGATGCTTGGCCAATAACAAGCTCCACTTTGGCAAGAAAGCAATTGCAGCAGCACACTACTGCTGGAGAGAGCACTCGAGCTAAGGTTCGACTGTTACTGTTTCATCTTCGGAAGTTTGGCATTAAAGAGTGACACAAATTTGGTGGAGTACAGATACAAAGAATGAGCGTTAAAAACCGAAATACAGAGAGCTCACCCATAAAAACTCAACCCCTTCCTCCGGTGTTCTGGTTGTACATCAATGAAAGGGTTTGGATTTTATGGATAGCTATGAAAAATAATTCACTGCTTATCACATCAGGAACAGACCAATGGGAAATAGTTGCAGACATCTTCACAGAGTTGCACAAAGGATTTCCTGAACTTTGCCTCCAGGAAACCTCACTGGGTCCTCAGCATGGCCCCACCGCCACCTTGATATACCTATGTCTAAGCAGGTGGCTGAATGTCCCTAAGCTTTGATTTCAGAAGACAAGGATAATAACAGCTGTCCTGATCCTTGCACTCTGATTAGGTGACACACGTGCAAGCTGTCTAGAGACTGCAGAAGGGTGTCTCAGGTGTCACATTTATTGGTTCACATTAAGAGCTAGAACAGGAGGCTTCTTTCCAGGAGCTTAACGCAGAGACGGCACTGATAAAAAAAAAAAAAGCAAGCTATTTCATAGAAGACACATCAAACCTTAACGCCAGCTCTGTCCGTGGCGGCTGGTTTCTGCACAGCAGGTATGTAGAACACACACAATACTGTCAAACTCCCTAAACAGCAGAGATTTTGCTCCACCCCTGGGGCCACCATGCATGATTTTCTGCTTGATGCTCTAACAGTGATCAAACACGGCCCTTAGAGAAAATGACACATGAAAACCTCAGAGCCCCAGCCAGCTCTTTCAGCCTGTAGCTCTCCCCTCAGCCCTGTCTGTTGTTAAGCACACACATACTCATGAGCCAGTGAACCTGAGGGAGAGATCCTGATCCCATTGGCTCCAAATGCAAAGGTTGAGTCGTGTGTCTATTTCCCAGTGCTAAATAGTTGAAGTGCCCAACAACCGTTTGCTTAATCAAAGTATGAATGATGGAAAAAGAGAAACGCCAACAGTGTGAGCTTCAGAAGATGAGCTAGGAAGCATGGTGGAATACCCAAGAAAGAACCAGGATCCATCAGTCTGGCATGGGAGAACAGTAGGACATTAGCATCAGACTGATCTATTGTCCCTTCTCTAGGTAACAGGTCTGTCACTGTGGTATATGAGTCAGCTCTTGAGGGAAAGACTTGTCACTAAGATTCAGTGAGGCCAAGCATCTGCCAACCTTCCACATAGAGCCACTTCAGAGCCTGTGTTCCCTGCAGTTAGTCAAAGCCAGGGCTCACCTAGCAACAGCGAGAGTGGCCCAGAGGGCACCAGGGCTCTGGACATTCCAGTGCTCACACAGCTTCCTGAGGGGTCAAGAGAAGTTTGGAGTTAGAATCATCAGTTGGAACTTCAGCAGGGCACAGGCCTGTCTGGGAGAAGTCACAGTTGTCAGTGGAAAACAAGGTGAGCCCAGCGAGTAAATCCTCCCGGGGCTCAAGCATCAAGGCTGAGGTCTTCCATCGAGTGAGTCTTCAGCGGTAACTTTCCTCCATGTGCGTGGACAGTGGGGTGTGGGTAGATTCCGGCTTCAGGGCTTCTTGGGCCCTCAGGCCAGCTCCACAAAAGGACTGGAAGGAACCACGTGAACATGGCGTTAGTTCACTCGCCAGCAAATGGACAAAGCTGTACCAAGGTATATCTATCGAGACATGAACTAGAACTGAGTGTTCTGTACATGGACAAGCCATGTTACTGATTTGCCTCTGGGAACAATGGAAAGATGCCCTGTGAGAAGCACCCGTGGGAGCCTATCTGGGCTGCTAGGTACACTTGTCACACTCAGTGCATGTGCTTTGCCCAACACAAACACACACGTGTGAGGAGGACTATCAAACTTCTCTGCCTTTATCTAGAAGTACACAAGATTCTCCTGTGGCAGGAAGGGGACAATTGAGTCAAGAGACCTGAATCCTGATCTCAACTACAGGAGCTCTCTGAACTTCAGTCTCCTTATTGGAGAACAGGTTCATGCCAAAAGAGAGAAGCCTGATGGCACTGCATGGCGCTAAGGATGCCATGATTTCCTAGCGTCCCTTTATTACTTGGAGTCCTATTGTTTTCTGTGCCTTAGAGGGGAAATAAAGGGCTGACTTGTTTCCCAAAAAGAAAAAGTATGAGCCAAGTTATATAAATTAGAGTGTTCTAGGACAGAAAAAGAAGCGTAATTCCTTCCAGGGTATGCAATCTATCAATGAAATTAATGTATACAGGAGCACTTTGGAAGAGGTAAATTTAAATACAAACAAAAAGAATTAAGATAATGATAGAGGAAGATCAAATGAGTCTGCACTTAATGTAGGGGGCAGTCTTCAGACCTCACAAGTCTGTGATTACTAAGCTTGGGGTCCGCTGATGTTCCTTAACAGAAGCCAGGTCAGCTGGGGGTGCAGTCAGGCCCACTGGGTGGGCAGACGGTTAATCGCAGGGGATCCCTACAAACGGCTTGCTCGATAATCAGTACCTAAACAGAGGCGGGGTGCTACATCTGAGCAGGTGCAACGTCTCAGGTGAAGTGAGCAGGCTGTAATGCAAAACAACCCATCACCCATCACCCACTAGGGAATCCTGGGAGAGAGACTTCACTGTCCCACGCCTCAGTTTTCTCCGTGTCCACGGGGACAGTAACGCCTGCCTCCTGAGATTGTCGATAAAGTTAAATGACTCTGTAAGCCACTGGGTGCAGGTGGGCACATGTGGCATACCCAGCATTCCCCAGCAGAACTATCAGCCAGTCCTCGGCTGAAGACAAGAGGCAGCAGGTAAGAGCAGCTAAAGAGACAGCCACCCTCATTCTTAGAAGGTATTTTGGCTTAGATGGCATAAGACGGGCTCCACCGAGGATCCCATTGCCACACACCATGACCTGGGCCTTCCTCCACCTGAAACCATGTAGTTCCACACCTATCAATGTGATACCACACAAGACAGCCGGCCTCGATGTCATCTCACTTGGCTCTACACACACGCCATCCTGTACCTCACAGTGGGGACAACCAGGGGCACCAACCTTTGCTCATACCAACCTGGTTTCCAGGAAATCTAATAAAAATCTAACCATCTTGCCTCCCGCCCTACTGCCTACTGCAGCCCGGTGGCAGAAGGAAGCTGGGAAACGAGACTTCGCCCCAGCCCTGCTCACTCCGGAGGAAGCACCAGCCTAAGATGAGGGGAAACGGGCAGCGATGCTGGGGGCTGTGAACACGCACGGTGAGCACCTCTAGGTGAGACATAGCACGGGACAGAGGGACACGCACGTCCCCTAATATTTTCACATAGGTGCTTGTCTCCCACCCTCCACCAGGTGGGTTTTGTAAACGAGGGACGTCTGTCAGTGGGCGTTTGCGAGTTACCTGGTTTCATTTTTCATTCTCCAGCCATCCCGACACTTGTGAAACCACAGCTCTTGGCCAGGAGAGATGCCAGTCTTCTTAGGGTCTTGGGCACAAAACGTCATTCTGAGAGAAAAAGAAACCACTGTTGTATCCAAAACTCTAGACAGTGCTTTCTGGATTCAACATAAATGGGAAAGGGAAAGAAACTTTCAGTATGTTATATCCACTCCAGAGCCTTCAAGGACTGCCCATCTCCGCTGCAGGACTGCCCATCTCCGCTGCAGGACTGCCCATCTCCGCTGCAGGACTGCCCATCTCTGATGCAGGACTGCCCATCTCTGATGCAGGACTGCAGCATGTATCTTGCTTTATGATGCAATCTTATGCAGCCTCGATCACACATTTCCTGCTTTTCTTCTCTATCTTCCCAAAAGGCTGCTGCCATTTGGGGCCATGACCTCTTGGAAGCTCCCATCCCTGCCAAAGCCCCCATGAATCTGACCACCCTGGACCTTAGAACAAAGATGTATCTTTACGTGAATGTTGCTTTGGTAATTGTCGTTGCTTACAACATGAACTTTAAAATGAAAGTCTTGTTCTACTTTACAATAGGCTATGCTGCTGGAAACTGGTTTTGGGGTTTTGAGATCAAAGGTCAGCCTCACCACCATGCTCAAGGTCCCTATAAGACACTGCTGTGGCCGGGCGGTGGTGGCGCACGCCTTTAATCCCAGCACTCGGGAGGCAGAGCCAGGCGGATCTCTGTGAGTTCGAGGCCAGCCTGGGCTACCAAGTGAGTTCCAGGAAAGGCGCAAAGCTACACAGAGAAATCCTGTCTCGAAAAAACAAAAAAAAAAGACACTGCCGTGAACTATCCATTGACAAGAGTACTAGGAACTCAACTACATGTCAAAATCAAAGGTTTGGGCTGGAGAGACAACTCAACAGTTAACAGCACAAACTGTACTTGCAGAGGCCCAGAACTCTGTTCTCAGCACCCAGGTCAAATGGCTCACCACCACCTATAACTCCAGCTGCGGAGAACCAGATATCCTCTTCTGTGGGTACCTGCACTCAGGTATACCTACCTACCTACACACACACACACACACACTTTAAAGTTTTTAAATTAAATCTTAAAAAAAAAAAAAAACGTTCAGTTCATGGACAACCAAAAGCATAGGAAGACTCAAAGGCCTGCTAATCACCATTTCACAACAGTTTGTGGGAAGCAATAGCTTGTGGCTGTACCACACAGCCTTGGTGACGTGATTGCCACACGGATGGCCAACACTGTGGAGGACACCTCACCCCGATGCCGAGGCAGGGAAAAAAAAAAAGCCATATTCTGGACCTTTCCAGGGGCGTTTAAGCACCTTTGGATCTACATGTTTATAAACCTGCAGAAAGAGAGCTTACCTTACTCACAATCAGAAAATACAAATTCACACAATGCCAGACGGCCTGCTGCCACCTGAATGGCAGCAGTGTCCCATCGTGGGACAGGAAGCAAAAGAGGGAAGCTATGGTGCTAGGGCCGAGAAGGAAAACTAGTGCAACCACTCCAGAGAGTTAACCATCAACAGACCACAGCTAAAGTTAGCGGATACATTTCACAGACATCTGGATGTTTAAAAGCAACTCATAAAGCAGTGTGCCCAGTCATGGGAAATCTAGATGCATCTAAAACAATCCTGCACACTGCTAATGGGTATAAACAAAGGTGCTAATGGGCATAGAAACATAAAGGAAGGAAGCACATTCCCATTAGTTAATTAATGCAAAGTTTTCGTTCTGTCTGGTTTGGAAGAGGGGAAGCTGTGGGCAGAGGAAGGACCCAGAGCAGCTGACTGCAAATACTTCTGTGATCTTTGGCTTTTGAAACCTTCAATGGGAATACAATTTGGGAAACCGCTTATAGTTGTTAAGTCTCGATGGTGAACACTTTAACGAGTGTTACTACATCTGAAATATTTTATAATGAGGATTGTGTTTCTGTTATCACACCTTTCGGCATAGGCTGCAGTTAGGAGGAGAGCAGGAGAGGAACACAGGTACAATTATGGAGATCACAGGCTAGGTTCTAACAACTCCTTGCTAAAAAAAAAAAAAAAAAACCCAAGTCACAGGTTCCTAGACTAGATACTCTAGAAAAGGTTCCAAAGTGCCAATTCACTCCCACAGCTGCCAGCCTGGCCAACGGCAGTAGACACAAACAAGCCACAGGAAGAATTATCATGGAGACAAATGTCAGAGGAAAAGACAAAAAGGATGCGGGCTGCTTCCTCCAGCCTGAGGCTGATGGTGGTCACTGCAGAGGTCCGGGAAGAAAACACTCCCCTCATGAGGAAGGCCTCCAGAGCCTCACTGGCTTTGAGCCCTCCTTGGCAGAGTTAGAGCACAGTAACAAGAGTTGATCTATAAAGGTCTGGATCTCCCAGTTTGGGTTCAAAGAAATGAAAGGCTGCCAGCTGGCACAGCATGGGGAGCTCTTGGCTGGTGGAAGGCACAACCCCAACTGAGCAGCATGATTCAGAGCCGCTGGAGGAGACAGTGCTCTGGGAGGGTAGTCTCGTGGAAGGCTTCACCTGTGCATCCAGATGCTCCAGCTTTCCCCACACAGCACACGCAGAGAGCCCCGTCCAAGGGAAGACCTCTTCCTCTGGGCCAGCACAAGACTTGGCAAACAGAACAAGCACTGAACTCTAGACAGTCCCTTCCCACCCCTCCCCTGAGGGCTGTGGTCAGGCCGTAAGATGGACATACCGCAGTTTCCAGAAGCCCTTGTCTGCGAGTAACAGTCCTTGCAAAAATAGCTGAAGTTTAGCTCTGGATGTTACTCGTACAAAGGAAGAAACGCAGAAGGACCTTGTGCCCGCCTCTCACAAAGACCAAGAAGGAAAGGAACACTTACTTTCTCTGCGTTTCCCCAGACTTGACACGAATTCTTCGGATGTGCAACTCCCTTGAGGGGTTGCTGGGTTGAGACAGGTAGCTGCGAAACTCATTCCACAGGTTGTACCAGGAATGAGATACCCCCTCCCAGGTAAGTCTGATCTTCAAGAGATCACCCAGGTCCTCCTCAGTGTAGACCAGGAAGGTGTTGGTGGCATTCAGCTCGATCTTCTCCACTCTGCAAGGTGAGAGAGAAGCACGTCTCATTCCCCTCCCACCTCGGGGAAATTGTCACAATCCGCCCACCTCCTGCCCTCCATGTCCCCACTTCAAAGGCCCACCCAGGAAGCTGAGTTGTGCTCTATGCTGACAGATAACTTTGCCCAAAGCGCCTAACCTCTTATCAAAACCATTCCTGAGCAGCTATCCCTTTGTGCCACTAATTCCTAAGAGACAGTGCCAAGGAAGAGCAGAAAAGAGAAAACACAAATTCACCTTCCCCACACAAGCATGCTTGCTGATCCTCAGCCTGGAGGTGGCAGTCTCCTTTTCTCCCTCCCTTCTTCCTTCCCCCTCTTCCTGCCTCCTCTCCCATCCCTGCCTTGCCCATCATGCTAGCAATTGTGGATGTTCAATCCTTGTCTTCCAGACCTTGAGCCCATACAAGTATGACTCCAGTGGCCTCCTCCTCCTCCTTCTTCTCCTCCTCCTCCTTCTTCTTCTTTCTCCCTTCCTTCCTTTTTTATTCCTTATCATCTGTTTGTTGACAGGATCTCACTGCATTTCTCAGGCTGTCCCAGAACTCACAATTCTCCTGCCACAGCCTCCCCAAGTGCTGTGATCCAGGCTGCACCGCCACACCTGGCTCTGATATTTCTGTCACTTCACAATGACAACATCGATTGGTAGGATGCTTTGTGCCTGGTGGGAACTCAACAAATCCCTCCAGACCTCCATGCACCCCTCCCACAGATGATCACTGCAGAAGTTCCAGGGATGACGTTCATCGAGTTCCCGAGTCCCTAAAGCCTCGGGTGTCAGGCGTTGCCTGAGATGAAACAGCGGTTTCTGTGCGGCTGATCCAGCAGTTTCGCCTGCAGCTGATTCATCTTGGGAGCTTCCCTCCCTGAAACCCTCTGAGTCAAGGACTTGAAGAACACACAGCAGAAGAGAGGAAAGAGGAGATATAGATGCCAGCTAGAACCACCCAGCTTCTCCCCTGGGCAAGCCGACCTGACTCTCCCGTACTTCTTCCTCACTCTCTCATTCTCAGACTAACTAGTTCTCCATCCTGACCCAGAGTTGCAAAGAATGTTCACACTTACACTTCCAAAGACAGATTCGGGGAGTCTGCGTTACTGCCGTACAGGGTAATGTAGAAGGTGGGCTGGATGTTTCCACTGTTCTTGAAGCTGAAGATGTGGACTTTCATCTGATAATGGTAAACTGTATGGACAACAGAACAAAGACCTTTGTGAGCCTTGCTTGTCATCTCAAAAGTCACACAGCACACTGGATTTTAGAAACAAATATCCTGTTGGACCCATGTAGCCTTAGCTGGGCTCTGGTCTTATTCTACCTGATAACATAGGAAATCAATGAAGAAGTGCCCTGAACTTGGGGGTGGGGGTCAAATGTTTGGGAACTTGGGACTATTTATTTTCTACTGTGTGACACTAGATTAAGGACCAAGGTATAGACCTCTCTGGGTCTCAAGTTTTTCACACATAAAATATTGTCTCACAAAATATCATAAACAGGTTATAGAAGTAAAAACTACTACTTCCGTCTTCTGTGCACTTTGCTTCCCATCTGTTGAACATGAACAGAGTACGTTGAGATATTGATACTGATATTTATGGGGTAGTATTTGCATCACAAAAGGAGTCCTTACCCTGGATTTCTAAAGGAACCACTTGACTAGGGCATGCACAATGTGATCTGATTTTTAATAACTTGCTACATAGACCACAGCTCCTGGGCTGCTACATGGCCTGTTCTGCAAGAAAGTATAAAGGAAGAAAAAGACCAAGGGGCACCTGGGAGCCTGAAGACCAGTTACCTCTGAAAGGCATGCCAGCCCGGGTTTTCAAGTACATTTTGCTATTCCTCTTCTTCCTCATCTTCTTAGCATTGTAGCCAATGTTATTGCAACGGTTCTTCCGGCAGCTCAAACAGATCCCCTTTTTGAAGCGGTTAGGGTCTGTGCATTGGAAGGCAAAGCTCGGCTTGTCCTGATTCACCAGAGAATCAACAAAGAGGTCTATGGCTCGCTCATGCTCACATTTCACCGCCTCTGTGATTGCTGGGGAAACAGGGAGACAGAGAACACATGGGGATGAACCACTTCTGGATGATCCCACCGCTCAGTCAATAGTCGCTGTATACCTCATCCAGGATAGGTTTATTGAAGCTGGTGATGTGTGATTGTTAACATAGGCTCAGTGGCATTCCAAGCTCTTAACACACCGAGGAATTTAAGACCATTCCAGCTGTCTAACTGTCTACTCTGTAAGGGAAGGCAATGCTAATATACTCAGAGAATTGGAGAAAAGAGAGTTCATACACTAAGAGTAAAATAGATGGCCAGGAGTGGTGGCACACACCTTTATTGCCAGCATTCCCAGGCAGAGATAGAAGGACCTCTGTGAGTTCGAGGCCAGCCTATGCTACATAGCAAACTCCAGTACAGCAGAGACTATAAAGAAAGACCCTGCCTCAAAAAAATGAAAAAAGAAAAGAAAAAAGAGTAAAATAGAGTGTGAAAGGGCAGCTGTGAGGTAGAGTCACTAGTCACTAAGTCCTAACATTTATCTGGGCAGAAACACCAGAAATGAAAGCTGGGCATGATGGCACATGTCTTTAATCCCAGCACTCAGGAGGCAGTGGGAGGCAGAGCTCTGTAAGTTCAAGTCCAGCCTGGTTTACATATCAAGTTCCAGGCCAGCCGGAGCTACATAGTGAGATCCTGTCTCAAGAAAAAAAATTGGGCCGGGTGGCAGTGGCTCACCCCTTTAATCCCAGCACTTGGGAGGCAGAACCAGGCAGATCTCTGTGAGTTCGAGGCCAGCCTGGTCTACAGAGTGAGATCCAGGACAGGCACCAAAAACTACACAGGGAAACCTTGTCTCGAGAAAAAAAAAATTAATCAATAACAATTGTGACTTGAAAGCATGAGCAAGCAGGTGAATGTTAAGAGGCAAGTTGTATGACTCAGCATACAACTTCTGTGGGAAGAGATGCGAATGATGACTTGAGCTGTGTTGGCTGTATTCACAGCTCTGGCTGACTTAGATGATGGATAGAGTGAGTCAGACACAAGACAGATCGAGTACAAACTCACTTCCATATGCAATAGATCCCAAGACATCATTGAATCCACAGCCCGGCTGGTAGTCACCACCATTGGGATAGATGTCAATGTGACCCACAGGCATCCGAATTCCAATGCTCAAGCCGAAGGAGGGAGTGTAGGTGTGCAGGACATCCACAAAGTCTGCGTCATCAGGAGAGAGCCTCTTGTGGAAATCCGCCCCTTCAAACATGGGTCCTGCAGGATCCAGTCCTTCAGCAAAGAAAGGCAAGGTAGACTTAGTCAGAAGCATCAAGGCATTGAGTCTTGACTTAGAGTCCAAGTATGCAGAATGAAGATGCTCTCTGAGCCCAGCAGCCAAATTCAGATACGAGGGTGGGGGGGAGGATAAGGAATTCCTATGTGGTTGACCCAAGATGTCATCACTGAAATTAAGTCCTGTAATCACAGAACCAGCATGTTTTGTTTTGTTTTTTTCCGAAGCCCCTGTGCCTCAGCCAGCCCAGTATACTGACCACAAGATTTACTCTGCTGTCAGCCCTGGGGAACCACAGGAGTGAGAACTAAAGCAGTTCTAGAATAAACTTGGCTCCTGACCTAAGCTATGCATCCCAGTCATCGCCCCAAGGCATCTTCCACAGCAGAACTCTATCTGCCCCAAACCGGATGGTTTGTATTTGGACTCACTCTTCCCCTGCCTTTAGTTATGAGTCAGGCCAGGGCCCAGGTCCAGGTACAGATGAGAAAGGCATCTCCGATCTCATCTCAACACGGTGTGAACCCAGACTCCAGACTTCACCATGCCTTCTGTTTTGCAGCCACAGTGAGAAAGACTTGCTGCCTCCCCACCTTCTTTGCTGAACCTGAAAGCTGCTCTCCATGGGCCACTGGTTCTCCCACTCTGGACTGCTCAGATCATATGAAGGAGTGTGTTATAAACTTGGATTCTACCATGTAGCTCTAAAACACACTGAAAGGACTCCCAAGCCAGTAGTCATCTTCGTGCGGATGCATCAGGAGAGCAGGTGGGGAGGGAACTGGTCAAGTATACATAGCAGAGTGAGACTTAACACTGTCTTTTCACTCTAGACTATACAAATATGAAAACATTGTTTTAAAGAAAGAAATAATGAACAGACCCTCAAAACATAAGTATGGATTTCTGAGTCCCTGGCCCCCGGGGCTGGCACACACACAGAGAAATGTAGATTGGTTCTCCAAGTGATGCTTGTGGACCAGACATTGACATTTTTTCCTATTCTTCAGGATCATATATGAAGTGTAACCTCAGGCCTCAATTCATTTGTGTGAAAAATTAAGAGATTAAGAGTTTGTCTATATTTATTATCATGCTGTAATTATACGAAAAGGATTTATCCCAACCAGGAAGGCTCTTTGCTCTACCGACGCACAAAAAGGATGTGGAAAGAGTTAAGAAATAAGACATAGGGGCTGCAGAGATGGCTCAGAGGTTAAGAACACTGGCTGCTCTCCCAGAAGACCTGGGTTCAATTCCCAGCACCCACATGGCAGCTCACAACTATCTGTAACTCCAGTTCCAGGGGATCCAACACCCTCACACAGACATACATGCAGTTAAAACACCAATGCCCAGAAAAATTAAAAATAAATAAATTATTTTAAAAAAAGAAAAGAAATAAGATGTACACAGGATGGGCCCTGTTTTGTCTAAGACAAATGTTGGGCACTGGCAGTGTTTAGGTCCTCAAGACACATTTGGTGATTTGGGGAGAAATTTTTGTTTATGGCACTTGTGAGTAAGAGAACTAACAGCATCCACTGAGGACAGGCCAGAAATACAGCTAAACATCCTAAAATGTGCCACATGGCCCTGACACACACACACACACATACACACCTCAAATCCCCACAGACCCACATAACGTCACTTCCCAGACTGAGAGACCCCAGTCTAGAGACGCCAAGGCCTAGAGGCAATATGGGCAAGAACTATGTCATTTTGTTGCGCTTTGTTTATTTTGTTTTGAATTGTTGAGACAAGGGCCTTGGGAGCTGGCAGAATGCTAATCGGTGCCACATGCAGCAGCCCTCGTGTCTCGAAAGCAGACCCTTCCCTCCAACCTCTCTGTGGAGCAGGGGCCCGGCCTCTGTCCAGTTGCGTGTCCCACACTGTTCTAGAACTCACAATGTAAACCACGCTGGTCTTGAACTCTTAGAGATCTGCCTGTTTCTGCTGGGATTAAAGCAAACGTCACACTACCTGGCAAGTCTGTGTCTTAGAAGGAGGCAATAGGTAACAGAACCATGTTCCCCAGATGCCGCACCAAGAAGCAGTGAGTTTGCAGGGATGCATGTGAGATAGTAACTTTAGGACAAAGGCAGCTAGCTGCTTTACGTGTGGAGTGAATAAACCAGGGCTTATTACTCCTGGAAACAGGTGGAGGCTAAAACCAGAAAGTTACAGAAGTTTGGATGAATTTATGGGTGACCATGGCAGAAAGGGATCCCAGGCTACTTAGGGCTCAACCCTAACCAGGACTAAAAGAAAGATGGCCCCGTAGTGTGCCCTTCCAGAATAGCCCACAATGACCTACTGGAGAGACTGCAAGAGCCATAGTATGACATAGAGGCGTCCCCCTGCCTCTCACCATGTGCACCGAAGAGGAAAAGAGAGAAGAAGAAGAAGGGAACACTATGCTTTGCAACCAATACAAGAGAGGGGCTCTTTGCTGGGTACAAACAAAGGTCCCCACCAGACGGGCAGCTCCATGGAAACGAAGCTGTTCTAGAGGAATGCCGCCAGCTGAGGGGGCCTCACAGGCCAGTGTGGGGCCTTCACCTACCCAGCTCCCTGCTCGGACTGTGTGACACACATCCCTGGCCCACAAGCTCAGGAGAAAAGTGACATAATCGACTTTTTATTGTATATTTTATCTGTACTGCTAGATAGTAGCTAAGGGCAGGCCCTGCAACCTAGTAACCTGGACTGAATCCCAGACCTACTACTTAAAGTGTGCAAGATATTGGGTGCATTGTTTAATCATCCCGGCCTCCTTCCCCCAACTGTGAAAGCTGCAAGGTTACTGTGTGGCTTAGAGATAGCACGGAGGAAGCACCATGTGCTTGAGGGTTGAATTAAATAGCATCTATCCTATAGCCTGCACAGAATGTACCTCACTCATACTTCTTAAAGGAATCCACCTGCTTGCTTATTGCTCATAACTATCTAGACACAAGTTCAGTAAGGAATGCATGACCTCTTCCCTACTGCACCACAGATTCCCTTCCGAAGCTATCTCCGGCAAGCAAACCCCACACCCTCCAGCCAAGCAAGACTGGGACTCAGATCTCTAATAGGCCCCAAGCTAAGGACCCCTGTGGCCTCTCCACAGTGGCATCACTCCCTGAGGACCACACCCAAGCTGTGGTCTCCAAGCTCTTATCACTCAGGTTCTCATGAGAATAAAGCATAAAGAAGAATAGAGACAGCCTACCTCTATCAGACACCTACAACCGCGTGGGGTAAGCAACTGGCCAGACCTCTGCTCCACAGAGAGCTGGGAGGGAAGGGCCTGCTGTCAGGACGTGAGGGCTACTGCATGTGACATTGATTAGCATTCTTCCAGCTCCTCAGCTGGCCACAGACAAGAGGCCCTCTCCTCAGCAGCTACCACCTAAACAAGCAAAAAGAACTGGAAAGCTCTCTAGCTAGCCCTATCTCACTTCAGACTGGAAACAAGGAAAAGCAAAAATCTTTGGTTTGTCCTTGTTACCAGGGACATATTGGACCTTGACCCTGGTAGAGACCACATGAGTGCTGCAATCTGCACCCAGCTGGCCTGGCTCTGGAACGCTAGAGAATGACCACACAATCACCGCCTCCTTTGGACAATTCAAGGCCCAGCACACTACAGTTCAGGAAGAAGGGACCTCAAGCTATGCTGGATGGCATCATTGGCTCTAACAGAGTTTGAATGCATAAGTCTGTGTGTGTGTGCCTATTAGACTCTGTGTGTATACCTATTAATCTCTGTGTGTGCACACCCATTAGACTCTGTGTGTATACCTATTAATCTCTGTGTGTGCACATCTATTAGACTCTGTGTGTATACCTATTAATCTGTGTGTGAACACCTATTAGAATCTGTGCGTATACTTATTAATCTTTGTGTGTGTACACCTATTAGACTCTATGTGTGTACCTATTAACTCTGTGTGTGCACACCTATTAATCTGTGTGTGCACACCTATTAGGCTCCTTTCCACCTGAGTCCTATTTTAAAATAAAAGCACTACAGGGAAAGACAGTGGTCATACCTTTTCTTCTAGATGCTCTCTGACTGTGGCTTAAATGTATCCTCCCTGAAAAATTCATAGATAGGAAAAGTAATCCCAAATCCAAATGTGAATGGTATTGGAGGTGAGATGCTTAAGAGCTAATTAACATTAGATAAAGTCATCAAGGTGGTGTTCCCAACATGATGCGTTTTATAAGAGAAAGAATGGCCTAAGCGAGCATGCTTGTTCTATCTGATCATGTGATACCCCCCCATAACGTTATCATGCAGCAAAAAGATGCCAGGAACAACAAAAGCAGCTACCATAGTTAGTTAATCTTTCATTCTATTGGGCATGATAAATTTAATTCAGTAGTTATATACATCTCAATTGGCTTTGAAAATTATAAATTTATAAACTCAAGTTCCAGTTGCTTTTGGGATCTTACAAGGACACCAACGTACAGTATGGCTTGTTAAGGAAGGGAATGGCTCAGTTGCCTTTAGCCTACTGGCTATGGGTGAGATAGGACCTCTGTTGGTCTTTTCTGTATCGAACACACAGATTGCAAGCCCAGTGCCACTTTGAGATCTTTGGCAGCAATTAACTATGCAGCTCACACATGACTGAGCCTGTATGAAAATGAGTATTCAGAGACGGGTAATGCCTGGGGAGCACTCACCAACCTAAGACAGAGCACCTGTGTGGCCTGGGCAGGC